>JAJJHQ010005124.1:136616-167320 GCA_021223825.1 Drosophila ironensis
AAATGGAAGTAACCACTTTTTGAAAAGTTCTTTTTATTAAAACGGTTATTTTTAACCATTTATACAAATTTTAAATGTTAACACGCAGCATTATAGCCTTATTTTTTGCAATAAAAGTATATTTTGTTCTTTGAGAATAAAAAATATTAACACTTAAAGTACCATTAGAAGAGTTTTGGTTCATAAAATTAATATTTAATTTATTTTATATTTGAATACATTTTTTATGAGTAATTTTATTTATTATGGATCTGGGCCAAAAATATTGGAGGGTGTTTTTTTAAGTTTTTCATATAATTATAAGACATTTACATAAAAAGATTTCAAATTATTTCTTCCGAATTTTTGTTTCAACGTGGAAGTTAATAAACTTATATGTGAAATATTAATTGTGATAATTATATTTAATCAATTAAATAAATTAAAATCTGATTTGCAACTCGAAAAATATATAAATGCCTGCAAAAAATAAAATTATTTTGAATCTCCATTTTAAGTTTAAATGCCCCTAGTTCTGTTTTAAACATTTGTTTCCAATTGGCATTTTTAACCCGCTTAAAAGTTGCGCGCCATAAAGTCATGCACACTAACAGCGAGTTCCTACTCTGTTAAGCCACCTGTTCACTAACAGCGAATTCGTGCTCATGTTATCATTTAACAGCCATCAAGCTTTCTGCCTCTTTCGCACTTGTTGCACAGAAAGTAATTATGAGAATTGGTTTATTCTTGAATGTACATTTAATAATGTTTAAGACCTTGAAAAACAATAGACGTCTCTTTTCGTAAGAAAATGAATAAATCAGAGCATTAGCTCTGCATATTATTTTAAATTACGATATTCCGCGCATTACGATTTTTCCGCGCAACTATCGGTTAAAGTCGAGACAAACAAAAATAATTTTAAGCAGTCACCAATATTTTTAATACATATTTTTCTAATTTTCTAATTAAATATCACAATCTAAACAATTATAATGCTAAAATATCCTACATTTTTAAGCTGAAGTTTTAATTCAGTGTGAAGTAAATGTGTAAGCCAAGAATATTGCCGATAACTTTTTTAAAAAATTGATGAAAAATAAACAAATAAATAAAAGGAATTTGCATTGTTTGTTGGTACTATAGAAATGGCTATATCTTTGTTTGCAGTGAAATAAAAAACTCCTTGAGCAGTCTCTTATGTTATAGGCATAATTAAGTAAATTGCGATGCACGACGATAGCCCAAGATTTAAAATTAAAAATTAAATATATTTCATTGTTTATTATTTTAACCATTACATCTTGATTTTTGGATTATTTGTGGATGTTACATGTTTTTCTGAGTGTAGGGCACCGTACTCGGTTAACTTCATAATTGACGCATGCTATCTCCCTTCCGCTCGCGGCTGAGAACCACAAAAAGAGTGCGAAGGCAAACGTAAACAAATGATTTTCCGTGTGGTTGTTGTTGCTTTGCCGGGCATGCTAACAGCGCTGCTATCAACAGCACTGCTATTAACAGGGAAAAATGCGTAAATTACATAAATGTACAGGCCAGGGCGGCGAGGGGCAAGTGTGACCAACTGTTCGTGCTTGCTATCTCTGTCGGCAGAACCGCAAGGCGTTTAACGCTACATTTGGCATTCACAGATCGAGCGAAGCGGACGCGTTTCGGCCGGAAAACTGCGCCTGGGCCAAGAAACGCTGCACAAGTGGGAAGGAAAAGCGAGAAAAGCCGGTCAGCAGGGCTTCTATATTTCTTCTTCTGTTTTCCTTCATCGGGTGTCGGGATAACGGGACAAGTTGCGTCGCATCCTTTTTTGTCGTTAACATAACGTAGTGAACAGAGCTAGCGAACATTCCGTTACAGAGTAGAACATTGCATTTTGTTGTGGCGTGTGTCCCAAGCACCGCTATTTGTGTGTGCAGCAAGAACGGTAATTCTTACGTCCGTGCAAGCGTGCGAGCGTGCGGGCGCGTCTGTGTGTGTGTGCTGGTCGTGGTGTTTACCTTACGCTTCCCGTTCGTTGCGTTGCGTTGCGTTGCGTTGCGCTGCGTTGCGTGTTCCTTTTTGTTTGTTTGGTTTGTTGTTGGTGCGGTTTTCCTTCCGTCTTTTCCCATTGGAATGCAAAGAGCAAGAACGGCAAGGCGGAGTGAGAGAATTGAAGAAGAGGCGGCCGAAGAAAACGAAATGAGAACGATTTACATAACATAACTTTGACAATAAGAGCAACAACAATATACAAGGCAACAAAGGCAACTAATAAATACAATTTACACATTCACATTCCATTTTGATACTCTGTTGTGTGTGAAAAAAATCAAAAAAATAAAAAAAAAAAACAGAAACGAGCAATAGGGGAAAAACAAACGCTAAAGAGAACAAGCAGCAAAGACAGACAACAACAGTACAACAAGAAAACGCTAAGCGCAAAGAAGCAAGATAAATACAACACAGCAATTTCGACTAAATAAAGGTATGTGGACTTTATTACTACTAACTATGTATGTATGTGTGTGTGTGTATGCTGGCGGGGCAAGTGCGAGCGAGAGGCAGGCATGCATACGTATTTCATTATTAGTTTAACTCTTCAATTTATTATTGTTATTATTGCTCTAGCTCTCCCGCTCCCACTCGCACTCGCACTCGCACTCCTTGGCTCCCCCTCTTCGGTTGGCTCTCCTTTGCGCGCTCTCTTTCTCGGGCCAGCGCTCTCCACTAGTTCTTCTGCTGCTCCTTCGTCTTCTTCTTCTTCTTCTTCTTGTTGTTCATCGTGCCGTTGTTGTTGTTGCTATTAACTATGTTCACTTGAGCGCAGGAATAGTAGTTACGTTGCGTTACGTTTCGTTACGTTGGTGGTAAATCAGTGCGGACACACCTGTGGCCACTGCGTTAGGATCCAATAAGAACGCGGGTCCTCATAAGAAACCGATCGGTTTGCGGTTGGTTGGATTTTTCCCAATCAAAGGGGTGGATAATAGTAGCGTTGCCAGTTTTAGGAGTGCTTTAAAAATCAACTATCAAATGTTTTTCGCCACTAATCTTATCTTAATTAAGATTTGTTTATTAAGATTAGCCAAATATGCAACTCAAATTCATTATAGAAGTAGGCACCAAAAACCTCGAACTATAAAAAAAAGAATGAAAATAGATTTTGCAATTATCTAAACAGTGAGCAATACTTTAGGATGTCAGTTTGAGAGACACCAACAAAGTACGAGTGTAATCTAATCATAATTTTGTTATTTTTTAATAAGATTAGCAAAAAATGCAACTCTACCAAAAGGGTCTACGTCCGATTTTTTGGTTCTACATATTTTGTTTGTGCAATTTCACACATTCCCTTTTCACCGTCAACTTGGAATGACGTGCACATTTCGATTCCCTTTGGTTCGAGACGTTCGCTTCCGAGTTCCTTGTTCACCGTCAAATTCCGAACACTTGCACATGTCGATTCCCTTATGTTCCAGACATTCATAGCTTTTTGTTTTTGGGAGCACTGGGAGCCGAAAGAGCTATGGGCTGCCCAACGCTGCTCTAGAATCTTTGGACCCAATCGTTTCATCCATTTATCCCTAAAAAGATACATACACACTCGTATGTAGGTTCCAAAAACAAACTCCCCTTGAAGCTCCCGCAGACCTAGTCAAACAAACTGAAATGTTAATCTCTATAGACACAAAACAGCACTATCAGCTTGTCCGCAGGTATGCATGTGCGTCGCTAGTTTTGTGTGTGAATAAAGATTACGCTTTTTGAATATATGCCTACGCTACGAGAAATGTTTAAGAAATATATCAGCGCAGCGCAATTGTATTTACCTTCGCTCGAGTGTTTCTGATTGTATGGGCCGCCCGTGTATGGGTTTATTGTTCTTTCCTATTTGATCACCGCTTGATAAAAAATAGAGAAAAACAACAACAAGCCAGTTTAGAGCGGGCCCGTATCTCTGCCTCTCTCTCTCTCGCTCTCTCTATCTCTATCTATCTATCCGTAAGTGTACATAAATTGAATTAAGTGAATTTTTATACCCGCTTTTCGTAGTGAACAAGTACTAGTAGAATTCATGCGAGTATGACAGGGTGGGTAGGCAGAGCTTTACATTTATTTTTGATCTTATAATGGATATAAATTAGATGTTTGCACTGGGATGATACCAGTTAGGAGCAAGTTTGATCCAAACTCTAAATTCAGTCGAAACTTTCGAGTCTTTTCCCGTTTCTGTTTCTTGGATTTATTAATGGTTTTCAGGCTTTACTTCCACGATCCCCACGATCTGGGTTTATGCAACATTTCCCAGCTCCCAGATCAGATTGAAACGCCGATGAATAATTGCATTTCCCGATCGAAAATGCCACCTAATGTTTGGCCCATTAGTCTCGTTCTTCTCTCTCTCACCCCCCCAAGAGCAATTATAATTCCCAACCGTCAGACCACTTCAATGGGGAGATACTAAGTGTGTCTAAAAACATGTTTTTGGCCTTAGCATCGATTAGATAGAGAGCTCCTTGAGGACCGTCGAACAACTCGTAATTGCAACCCCTTTTGCGAGTCCGAAAACCGATTGATTCTTCAGATTGATTCAGCAATTACAGGGCTCGGGGTGGGTGACTCATGGCCGTCGCATAACCAGAAAGTATATATTAAAACTTATTAAAACAGGAAATGCCGAGCAAATGTTGAGACTATGAGTTGCAGGCCTTGGTTGCTTTGCGAGTGCTGCGAGTGCAATGTAAAAGTAATAGCCGCAGTTTAATAATCAAATTACATGCATGTTTGGCGGAAATACTTGCTATTCTACTGTAAGCCAATGCGAATAAGCCGTCATGTCTCTCTGATCCTTTTGATCGCTGTGGGCCCTTCCCTTTTTTTAGTTGTCTATCTGGCATTTGGCTGGTAAAAAGAGAAGCAGAAATACCTTTGCCTTTGGCTTTGCCTTTGCCTTTGCCTTTGCATTGGAGGAAAACAAAAAGCCACTAGACGGGTATGAGTACGAGTACGCTGCTCACATATTTGCTAGCATTACCATTGCCATATCCCATTTCCAATTTCCAAGCCCGCTTCTCTCTGACTCAGAAACAACAATAACCACTCCGATGGAAACAGCAACAATACTGCACACACCTATTTATGTGGTCGCTCTCGTGTAATAAAAAAAAAAAACAACAAAAAAGCGATATGCATATGTAACTAAGCGAGTATCATTAAATGCAGATCTCTATAAAAAGCATAAGGTACAAAAACAACTAAAAACGAGAAAGCCAGTCATGCTCCGCACAACCGAAGTTGCAATACCCTATTAAATCGATTCCAAAGACAGAGGGTATTATTGGTTAATGGTAAAAACAAAATATAACCAATGTATACAACTCTTTGGAGTTGGAAAAGCTACAAACCAGCTTGATTTTTGTCTATTGAAACCTCAAGTCTTAGGAAAACTTAAGAAGCTTATACTTTTAGTGATACAATGAAAGAGATTGTAATGAGAGATTGTTGCCTTTAATTTGTAAACTTTAAGAAAGCAAAACTATAGTTTGATGGATTATTTTTATCTGTAATTGAATGACAAATAAACTTGATTGAGTCTCAAGAGTGCCTCTACGTTTGGTATATATTGTGCTATTACGGGGCTCTGTCATGCTACAAATGAGTACATTCATGCAAAAGTCTACTACAAACCCTCCAACATGTATCCGCCCTATTTTCTAACCTTCGAGTTTACCCCATTTCAAGTTTACTGAAGTATTAGGGTATAAAAAACAGAAACAGGTTAAGACCAAGTCAAGGCGGAAACAGAAGAGCTGTGAATGGAGATTACCCTGATAAAACAGTGTTGAAAAATTGCAAAACATTGTTTAAGCCTTAAACACAAGAGCAAGATTTACTCATATCTTGGAATAGATGGAGTCTTGTCCCGGAAAATCTGGGAAAAGCAAAAGCGAAATATAAAAGATTATTTTTATCGCTTTATTGGGTCTTAGGGGGGACCAAACCCGTAACACCCTTGGCTTAGTTTGCGCGATTACGAGCCCTTCGAGAATGCAGCATTCATCTGCCCTATCTAGCATTAATCTACCCTACAGAAGACAGAAACAGGCCAAGACCAAGTCAAGGTGGATATAAAACCTAATATAACAGTGTTGCAAAGTGGCAACAAATTTGAAACTTTTGTGAGTTGCCAAAGCTGTAACCCAAAGAGCAATATATTCTCATATCTTGGAGTAAATTGTAAAGATTTTTTTATCGCCTTATTGGGTCTTAGGGGGGGCCAAACCCGTAACCCCCCTGGCTTAGTTTGCGCGATTATGGGCTCCGGTGGGCCCTCGAGAATGCATGCATTCGCTTTATCTACCCTATTTCGGGCCAAGTATACAGAAACAAGTTAAAACCAAGAAGTCGAAGCCAAAGCAGAGGCAGAAGTAGAAGCAGAGGCAGAGGCAGAGGCAGAAGTGGAGAAGTAACATTGTTAAATCGACTTTGAGTGCGGTTTTTCATTTTCCTTCGCTCTGCGTTCCGTCTCTCGCATCCATCGAATACGGCAAAATGCAACAATACCTCAATAGCGCACATAGATACTACTATACTGCCTTGCATACTATAGTACACACAGGCACACATGAGCAGGCACGGGCAGGGGAGCGGGCGCGGGCACAACAATCCATAATAATCTTCCCGTAATTTATAGTCCAAGACAATTTATGTAATTTACAAATACCAAACCGAAAGAGACGGGCAAAGCAAACGAGGCGAGGAGAGCAAGCGAATGCAACTGCTGCACTAACGATAATAACAATAACAGCAACAGCAACAGCAACAAAAGCGGCAGCAAATAATATAATGAAAAAGAGCAAACACACGGCAAACACCAACACCAACAGCAATGGCAATAGCAATAGCAATAGCAATAATAAACTGCAACAACAATGCCGCGGCGCACTAAATAAACAATTCAACAAATTTGATCCGAGGCAAACGCACACACACACACACACACACATTCAGACGAGCCGAGCCGAGCCGAGCAATAAAGTTACAAGTTAAAATGCATATGAAGTAAATAAAAAAAAACCAAATAAATACACCATACTGCAGGGGCATGTGTGTGTGTGTGTGTGTGTGTGTGCAAGAAAAATGAATAGAAAAAAACATGCGAGCGACAACCGTAAGTGCAGAGTGGCAAATGCAGCAAAGCAAAAATGAGGCAAATAAAAAGCCAATAGCAAATAGCAAAGGCAAAGTTGCAGGAGGGGCGGAGAGGGGCAAAAGCACAAAATCCCCAAAGCAGGCTAGCAAGCAAGCAGTCGACTCTGCTTGACGCGTATACAGAAAATGTCGCTCGCTCGTTCGTTTGCGTCTCCTTGCGCGCCATCGTAGATTTGAAAGCTTTGTTTTCTTTGTTTGTTTTTGCCCCTCAAGTTTGGTGAACGCATAAAATAAACAAGTAGTTGGCTAGAAGAGGTCCTGGCAACCCGACTGCCAGATACCCCCCAGCCGAACAAGTCAGAACAAGGTTTGCCCTCAAAGAAGGACGCCAGGAAGTGTTGAATTTATATCCCGGAAAGCCAGTGTTGGGCAATACCTGTTGGGGCAACCCATCACGGATATTACTTCCCCAAAATCTACACATTTTTACTATATATCCCTTGGAAGAAAACATTTTTAGCCATTTTCAACAAGAACATAATAATTTGATAAATAAAAGCTCATCTGCAAAGACAAGAATTTATGTCCAGGAAAGCAAGTATTGCACAATACCTATTGAGGGAACCTATTACGGATATTACCAAGAGTCTCGAGAAGAAACAATGTTTAACCATTTTTATAAAGATCATAATGATTTGCTCAGTATAAGCTCATCTGCGAAGACAGGAATTTATGTCCCGTAAAACCAGTGTTGGACAATACCTGTTGAGGCAACCCATCACGGATATTACCAAGAAACTAAATTAATTTCCGGAAAACAAACCTCAGTCTGGGTGCTACAATCTAAACTATTTTACTAGTTATCACTCTAGAAGAAAAAATGTTCAAGCACCTGTCAGGACAAGAATTTATGTCCCGGAAAACCCGTGTTGGGCAATACCTGTTACAGAAACCCTTCACGGATACTACGAATAAAATAACGTATGAAAATCCCGGAAAACAAACATGAGTCTTTTAATATATTACACTATTTAGCAGTCGAGAAGGTGAAATGTTTAACCAATGTTGAGCAATGGTTTTCAGCTTCCATTTTGTACTTTATACATTTGCGAAAGCATTCACCTCAAGAACACAATGATTTGCTCAATATAAGCTCATCTGCGACGGCCACCTTGAACCAATATACCTTTGCCATACCCCCCAGACATACATAGCCATCTGAGAATCGTCTATAAAAGTCTGTGGAAAATGTACAACTTGAACCCATAAACTCGCAAGCACACACATAGATACAGATGCTAGCTTGAATGTGGTAATTGCATTTATTGCACGTGCTCGTTGCATCTCTTTTGCACTCGCGCCTCATCTCATCCGACCCACCGCCCCCCCGGGCCACCCCCCGGCCGACGTCTTTTTGAGTCAAGCGCACAAAATGTAAGGCCATAAAAATATTTTTCAAGCTGTAAACTTTTTCTATGCTGCTGCAGTTTCTTTGAGTTCTTTTCGCCCCATCTCGCCATGGCTGCGGTTGTTTCGCTTCATTTTATACCCGGTTTTTCATGGGGAAAAGCGGGTATATTCACGAAGAAATCTACTTCATTGTGAATATGCATCTTTGATCGGCATTGGCAGACGAGATGTTATTATCTAGATGCTCTTTGCAGGCTATAAACCATAGCCGAACTTTGAAGTTCATTACTGATTACAGGGTACAATCGAGCTTCGTTCCCCGGGAATACAGGACTCTGTTCTGTATTGATTTTACGTTTCTGTGGTTTTGTGGTTTCATGCGATCGTTTGAAAAATTATAACGAACCAGCTTTGTAAATATTTTCAAGAAACAAAATCTATTTTCTTAGCGACGGTGTGGAGTCTTTGGAAAATTACCAGACGGAAAACCTGAAACGTTGTTTATCCAAAGAGCCGCCTCCTCTTTTTACCGCCTGTAAGCTTGAGACATGGGAAATAATTGTTTAGACAGCAGCTGCCTGCGCCGCATTCCGCATAATATCATATACACCAATATGCTTTCTTGATAATAAAGCTCACAGCCAGCAGCACCCTTTCCAACTTTTCACTTGAATTGCGAAAATGTGCAGCAATTATTTATTGATACTAATTCGTGATTAATGCCCCAGTGCGCGGCACTTGGTGCCACTATTATTGTGACAGCAGCTGTTTTTTGTTGTGGCCGATGGATGGGTCTGTTTTGCTTTTTATGGCCAACTGGATATGAAACTTGTCTATTAGGCCTGCCTTTTGGCTCGAGTTCTTTTGGCCCGAGAGTCTTCATTCTACCGTCTTCAACATTTCAGTGTTCAGTGTTCTGACTTGATTCTAGTTTTGTGGTCGCAGTTCTCCTCCGTCTTGGAGGATTTTCGCGTTGGGTGCCTTGCCAGGTTTTTTCATCTAGTTTTGGCCTGGCTGTGGCGACCCGCTTCTAGCTTTCAGCTTTCAGCTTTCAGCTTTTCGATTCCTGTTCTCGATTCCCTGGCGAGCACTCCCACCCGCCCACACGCATCTCCATCTGCAGCAGGAGCGCCTTTTGTGGAAGCGGTCGGTTGACTTTGTTTGCACCCCTTTGTACAATTTTTTCGCCTTAATCGCCAAAGTCAAAGCCCAACCCAGCCCAGCTCAGCTCCAGCTCCAGCTCCAGCTCAGACTTCATCATAATCGGCTCTATTTGTTTACCCTTCGGCGTGCCAGGCAAAGGCAAAGGTAAGTTGGTATCGAAGCTCCATCAGCTGAGTATCAAAGCAGTTCCCCGAAAGCCTGAAAAAACAAGTGCCCTGCTCGCCGCAATTCGAGTATGAAATCAATTGATCCTCCGGTCTAAACAACGAACTTTTATCACAACTTCAGCGGGTTTTCAGTTTCTACTTGAGGTTTCTGTGGAAGAATTCAGTGCAATATTTATTTGGCTATTTCTGCGAAACGAAAAGCTCAGCGTTTATCTGGCTTTTGGGTTTCTGTTTATTAATTTTTGTGTCTGCATAGTTCGGTGAAATAAAGTGCATTGTTGTTTACATCATCAGGTAAACCTGATACCGGGCAGGGCGAAGCTGCTATCGATATCGAAATTGATATATCTCCTCCCGGGCTGCACAAAGAAACAACACCCAGACTAAACATATGTGTGCATGAATACACATTCCAATCTCTTTCAATCTTCTCATTTATTGTTGAACTTACAAATGTTCGCTGCGAGTGTTTGTACATTTCCTCACTCAGATACAAAGTGCAGATACAGATACAGATACATCTACAGCTACGGCTACGGCAACGGCTACAGCTACAGATACAGATACCGATGCAACTGCTGGTGTGTCTTCTTCCGGAGCTATTGTTATTGCAAGTACACGTCAAATTATTGTTCACGTCGCACATTGTCGTGAGTTTGTAATTACCAACTCGTCTCACCTCGATCCCAATTCGCCCCCCTTGCTGCCCAGCAGTGGGCCCTCGCAAAGTGCAACATTATCGCAAATTTGCATCGTTTAATCTGTGAAAATTTCGAATGAAACAAGTGCTGGGCCTGACATGGACGGAAATACTAAAATTCCACAGTTAAAATCCCTTTAAATGGTTAATCAAGTGTAGTTTTTGACCCTATGGGGTCGGAAAGACTGGAAATTTTTAAGATATCAAAGTAATATCGATTGAAAGAATTCAAAAATGGTCTTGCTTGGCTCCACTGTTTGCTAGATGCCATAAATAATGCAAAGCTTGTACTTTTAAAACCTGTTGAGCACATGTATATATTTCATAACCTCATAAAACGATTCGAGTACATGTAGTATAGTATATGCACAATGTACGTACATGTTTCCTTATCTTATTTATTTTCTCGGCTTGTTGGTTGAGATTAGAAAACAATAGCACAACTAACTGGAAAAATGTCTAGTGAGATCGGGAATCAAAAATGCCACATTTTTAAAAATTTTCCGCTTGGAAACAGTCAGGGAATGTTAATGTTCTTTTGTTTATTTCCGTTTCTATTGGTCGTTTTTATGTTGTTGAGAATGTTGGGGTTGCCTTTTTTGGCAGGGACCACTGTGGCCCGTGCATGTTCATGCGTTTGTAGATACAACGTACGATATTCTTTTGGGGCATTGCATAATCAGTGTAATCTTGTTGCCGCTTCCTCTTCTCCTTCTTGGCTTTCTCCCCCGCCTGTCTTTCGTCTTCATCCGAGCTTTCAGCTTTCTGCATTCTGCATTCTGCATTCTGCTCTCTGCTTTCTGCATTCTACATTCTGCAGGAGACTTGAAAATCAATTATGAATAGCAGCGATTTGTTATGCAAGGCCATGGCTAGCACTGCTTGGCCTGCACTGCTTGTCTCAGAGGTTCTTGATCTGCAGATCAAAGATCTTCCTCCCAAAACGAGCCAACCAAGAAAATGGGAAACACAAAAACACCGTCGAGTGGTTCGGTCGCTTCTTTTGAAATGCTTCTTTTGTTATTTGGAATACTTTCTAAGTCAACGACAGCATTTAGAATTTATCTAGTACTCGCAAACACACACACACACACACAGACACACATAGAGCCACAACAGTTTACTTTGTCATCATCATCATCATCGTCGTCGTCGCTCGCTCTGCTTGCTAAGAAGAAGTCGAGTCTTCAATTCTTCTGGCTCTTCTTCGCTCTGTGCTCGTGAGTGCTTCGCGAGGCCTCGTATTCTATTCCATTCCGTTCGTAAATATGCTCACAAATATTAAATTGTATGTGGGCATACACACACACACACACACAGACACAGACACCACCTAGAAACCTCCAAGCAACCCGGGCAGGCAGCCCAACTAACCAACAACCAAGCAACCACCATCGCCTCCCCCTGGCCCCCCCACTTGCCCGTCCCCAGTCCCCTTTGTAACTAAACTTGGTTCGCATCGTTCGTGTGCGGTGTATAAATTTTCTGTGGAACTGTACAATAGCTAAAATAATCATAAAAAAAAGAGAAATAACAAAGTTTTAAGTCCCGCATAAGTGTGTGTGTGTGTGCGAGAGTGGAGGTAACCAACAATCACACATACAGCTGCGGTCAAAATAGTAGCACTAAATCTATGACTCGCATGCCTTTGCTATTCTATACAGGTTATTGACATTGCTGGCGGAGTATTACCCAATCAAATTAATTTGGGTGCGGAAAATATGTCTTAAACTTTGCCAACTTTGCTTTTGCCACAGCGATCACTGAGATTATAGAGTTCGACAAAATAAATTAGTTTTTGGAATACATTATCCTTGAAAGGCACTACCAAAGTGCATCTTGGTAGGACGTTTCTATAGAGACTCCAAAACCATAAGCATTACAGTAACTCTGCGATCATGTCGAGAGGGATTCCTTTGACGAATCTCTCCCCAAACCAGTTGCAGGATGATAAACTAAAAACCCCTAGTGTTATGATCTGGGGCCTGTTAGAGGTATCCCAGCTGAGATAGGCAATTCGCAGCTTTGGCCATAACTCCATCAGTGCCATACCGACTCACCCTCAAACCAGTTTAAGGATAACAAACCGAAGAACATTAGTGCTGTGGTTTTCGGCTCACTGACGTAGCCTTGCGAGCGCATCTGTATCTATCTGTCTTGCCTGTCTGTTTGAATATATGGTGCGGCATTATGGGCCTGGGATAGTAAGTGTAAGTAGTGTGTATTTGCTTTTCGCGTCGACTTATTCTTGTTGTTTTCTTGAATAGTTAGTTGGTAGAGTCGTTTCCATAGTTCGTTTGGGGTTCGTTCGTTTGGGGGTTCGTTCGGTTTGTTCGGTTCGTTCGTGTTTGCTCGTCGATGGGATGGATGGAGCTTCGTGCGGTTTTGTTTGCTCTGCATCGGACTCCAAGTCGAAGTGGCATTCATCGTCGCTCTCTTTGCTGGGGGACTCTCCGGGCCCGGGCCTGCTTACATTAGTTTTCTTGTGCGAGTAGTTTTGTACGAGTAGTTTTAGCTTGAGTTTTGTGCAGAAACAGAAATCTCGAGTTTCTTGACTTTTCAGCCTGGGTTCCTGGCTTTTCCGCACTTCTCTCACCCCAATAATAAGGCATTTCGTTTGTTATAAATTTCCTCATCCATGCCATGCCAAGCCAGGCCAAGCCAAGTCAGGCCAGGCTAGGCCAGGCCGTACACATAGCACACGCTTATATTCATTTCATGTGTGTAAAACCGCGAATGCGCGACGTTTGCTTTTCAGTTTTTCACTTCAGCTCAGTTCAGTTCAGTTCAGTTCAGTACGGTTTGGTTTGGTTGCTTTGGTTGAGAGTTTTTCCCACCACCCCCCTTCCGTGCGGTGGGCCATTGTCTCGCTCGTCTTTATATGGGTTCAATTTTATTTAATTTTTTGTTGCTGCTATTTTAAAACCCTAAACAATGTCTGGCTCTGACTCGAAATGGTAATTGATAGAGCTGCCCGAGCAACTCCATATGCGGGCTGCCTACAGACATGGAAACTATTCAGACACAGTCGTAGATTCCATAACTCCGAGGCACATAAAATAAAGCTCTGCCACAACAAAATCGGGTTTCTTTTAAGGATTGCGTATGGAACTCGAACAAGTTTGCTTTCCGAATTATATGGGCAATTAAATGTGATGAGACCAAAGAGACTTGAGGCTCTCATGGCTAAGGGATTTCTGAAATGGAGACCGAGTTTAGCGTTTTACAAGACTAGTTTGAAATTGAAACAAAGCTGGACAGGGGCCTGGGGAAGGGAAAAGATGATATATGCAACCTGTGGCTCCTCTGTTTCCGGAGGTGCACTGGCTGTACTCCAAATTGCACCTACTATTTCTATATCTTCTCCGGTTCTGTAATAACATCTTTAAGATTGAACAACTTTGCCTTCCGAGCTATAGAGGCAAGAGAATCAAGGCTTTTATGACTAAGGGATTTCCGAAATGGATCTCAAGGATAGATTTTTTAACGCTTTAAAATACTAGTTTGAAAGCTGGATAGGGGCCCGGGGAAGGTATGATATTACGAAAGATTTCTTCTAAGAAAAACATAATATATGCAACATGTGGCTCCTGTTTCCGGAGGTGCACTGGAGCTACTATTTGTGGATCTGGGGAAGGTATGATGTCAACGAAGTTTTGAGATAAAGACAGTGCAACATGTGGCTCCTCTGTTTCCGGAGTTGCACTAATTCTATATGTTCTCAGACGTATACTTACTTCAGTTCTGCAAGACCATCTTTGAGATAGCTGTGCCCTGTCTTCTGTCTTGAGAGCAAACTATGAAATATCCAAGCCGCCTGCTTATCTGCAAGTTTATTCGGACTTTATCCATGCCACACAATCTGTATGCATTATGTCTCTTCTGGGAGTGGGAGGCAGTGGGTGGAGGGTAGACCGGGGAGGAGGAGGAGGAGGAGGAGGAGGAGGTGGCGGCGGAGGCTCCGCTCGTTGTACAAACATGTATTGCAAATTGCTTTGGTCTTTTTGCAAGTTCCAGTTTCCAGGTGCATCCCTCCCCCCACTCAACCACCTAGCCAGCCACCTAGCCACCTACCTTCCCCACTGGAGATCGCTCTTTGTGATCGCTATGCGAGTGCTAAGCTTGTTCTTGGCTTTTCTTCTTTTTCCAGGCAGGAAAGAGAGCGAGCGGGCGAGCGAGAGATCGCGTCGGATCAAAACAGAATTTCAATTTGCAAACTCATGTGCCTAGGATAGGAGGACTCCTTGTACTATACAACTATACTACTGCTCCTCTCCGCTCTCGCGCTCGCTGTACGAGATTGTTGTGAGTGCAAGCATATTCCCTACTTCATGGATATCATTTTTTTTGTGCAACCAAACTGGTTGGGAATTTTTGCATTCCATTGCTGAATGCTGAACTTGAATTGCATTTGGAATTTGTTCTCGGGGGCCTCTCTGTGTTTCGTGTTTCGTGTTTCGTGTTCTGTATTCTTATTCCACGCATTTTCCGTTTCCGTTCGTTCACCTTCTCTAGGTTATTATACCTGCCTCTCGTAGAGGCTAGGGGGTACGAGTGTTGGTTGCAGGAAGCTTTTCCGACACCGCCAATGATATATCTACTAAATCTCCTCCAGCTAGTTGTGTCCGTTCGTCTGTCCGCTTGTCCTTAAGAGTTGCAGATACATTGGCTTTCAAATTGATATTAAGAAACATCACTTTGGTGTCGGGAAGCAGGTATGGAGACAGGGTGGAGACCCTCGGCTTTGGCCTTTGCCACTTGTTTTTCACTCGTCAGCGAAAGAGCGGAGGGGAGCGGGGGCACGAAGGAGCTTAATGGAATGGAAACATCGATAGTTCGATGACTGCTTATGATTTATTGATCGAGAGAGGGAGAGCGCAAGATGCGTTTAACCGCCAAGTAAACCTAATTGCTCAACTAAATTACATATATGTATATGTACTATATGTGCGCTGTGCGACAGAGAGGGAAGCGAGCTTGAATTTATCATACTTTGTTGTCTGTCTTCCACCTATCTACGCCCCCTGGCCCCAGTCCCAGTCCCAGTCCCAGTCCCAGCCCCAATCCGCCCCTCTCGCCCTCTCTCCCTATCTGCTTTCATTGATATAAAGTTTTATTTCATTTCGTTTCGTTACGATTTTGCTATTATTATTTGTTCGTGTCTCTCTGGCCTGGCACTGTGTGTGTGCGTCCGTGTATCTGTGGCTCGCTTTATGCAGTATCTATGTATCTAGTATCTAGTATCTGTGTTGTCTGTGAGCGGTATCTGTGTGTGAGAATGTTATTTTTTAGTTTCAACTTGTTTTCTTTTGTGTAATTTTATTTTCGTGTGTGCCAGCGTGTGTGTCTGTCTATATCAAGTTCATAACTTTTGTATGCGGCAACGGGCAGCAAGAATTGTTTTGCTGTTGTTTTTTTTTATAAATCCACACAATAAATAAGTCTGTAAAATGTGTGCGATTGTGTGTGTACGTGTGTGACTGCCATTGTCTTGTTGTTTTTTTATTTTTCACATTTATTTTCTAGTTTGCCCGTTGTTTTCTCAACTCTTATTTAGTTTTCTTTGCGTCTTGAGCTCGGTATCGGTATCTCGGTATCTAGGTATCTCGGTATCATATTTTTCGTGCACTCGTTACACAACTACGGGGAAAATAGTAAGCTGTTTCTTCACATTCGCCATATTCTCCCGCTGATTTCAGGCCAAATTATTGAAAGCCATGGAGCCATAAAGTCATAGAGCCGTAGATTCGTAGAGTCTTTGTGCTGTTTCAAAAGAATCTGAAGAAAACGCACATAAAGTGAAGGTAGACCAGCTGTTTCCAAGTTTACGAATTAAAGTTTTGTCTTTACGGAAACGTGACAAATGGGATGATGAACATGTAGTCACAGAAACGCTTATATATTTTGGTGTCTCATTTTTGGGGTACTTAAAGTAATTACTCTTGAACAAATCAACAATCTCCATTAATTCCACTTATACGACTCACTAATCTATCCCATGAGCACGCATATTTCCCCAGTTGCTCATAATATTCGCGGTAATATCAAAGGTCTAGCAATCTGTAGTGTCTTTGCAGTTGAATTTACACAAATAATCTATCTATAGAACAGAGGATCTACCAGTTCGAGTCAATAAACCAATGGAAAACTACTATTTTGAAAGTATTATCATAAAAGGTAGAGAAGTTTGCACAACCAAGTTCACTTAGTGGGCAAAGTGCTGGCAGTAAGGCCTTTGGCTAAATAGATCTTTTGCATGTGCTACGCTATCTGTTTGAAGGGATTTATCTTTTACTGTATGTAAAATATTCCCAAAAATCGATATTGATCGTGGGTATTAAGAATACCCTCAAAGCTCTTAGGTTTTCTCCCCTTGTATTTCCCTTTTATGTATAGATTTAACATTTTCTTTAAACTATCCATAATATTGTATATCTTGAAGTGTTTCAAATGCTCTGGCATATATTTTCCATAGATTTATTGACAACTAGATGTCGTATAGATTGAAAATATTCCCCGAAAATATATGATGAAATTCTCGAGTCTCTTGAATTTCCTCCCAGGTTATGTCCTTATTTTTCATAGATTTATTAGTTACTAGATTTGTAGGTTTTGAAGATTTAAAATATTCTCAGAAATATTGAATGAATTATCTCTCTGAAATATCTCGAATGTTCTACCCCCTGGAAGTTTCCTTTTATGCATAGATTTTTTAATACATTTAAAACGATCTCCGAAATATTGATAAAATTATCGAATCTCACGCATTGTCTCCCAGTTTATTTCCTTACTTTGCATGGATTTATTTCGTAATAGATAAAATTATATATCTTAAGGTATTGACAATTTTCTCCCTTTGTATTTTCCTACTCTCTGGAATTTTCTTGCATAGATTTATTAGTTACTAGCTTTATATGTTTTATATATTTTAAGTGCTCCCAGAAGTATAGGTAAAATTCTTGAATCTCCCGAATTTTCTTCCAGATTATTTCCTTAATCTGCATGGATTTAATTTATATGCTTTATAGATTTAAATTACTCTCAGAAATAATGACAAATTTATACACCTTTTGCTATATACCGAGATACTCCCGACTCTCTCGATTCTCCCGATTCTCCCGATTTTCCCGATTCTCCCGACTCACCCGACTCTCTCGACTCCCTCGTATTTGGCACTTTCGCCGTCGGCACCGCTTCGTTTCTTGCAGTGCACGCACGGTCGGTCTACCCCATTCGCATTATTAATAAATAGTCTTCTTGTTCTGCTCTGCATTCCCATTTCAGTTAGCCACAGCGAACGTTGTGCGCGCTCCGCTCTGCTCTGCTCCGCCTCGACAGTCTGTGTTCCCGTGCCCGTGCCCGAGCCTGTGCCCGAGCCCGAGCCTGTGCCCGTATCCGTATCCGTATCCGTGCGTGTGTTCTCTCGCAGTTGCCGCCGCGTGTTGCCACTTGTTGCCGGTGCACTCGCTCTCGCTTGCGCACATTGATCGATCCACCTGCAAGGTGTGAAGAAGGTGTGCGCGCGTGTGCTTCCCGGAGCCGGAAGGAGTCCTGCACAAAGGACGGAGGATACGGGGCTACGGCCGGAAGGCATGCAGTTGATGGCTAGCGGTTGCAGTTATTCCTGCACCAGCAACAGCTCCACCTCCATCTCCATCGCCATCGCCATCGCCACCACCATCTCCATCGCCATCGCCATCAATTACGCGAGCATCAGCTTCGTTTCCATTTGCAACAATCGGCTGACCCTTTGGCATGGAGAGCGAGCATCAGGAGGGGGCGGTGGCCGCCGGGCGCAGCAGCTCCCTGCTCTGCCGCATCTGCGTCAACACCCATCGCAGTAACGGAGGCGACACCGACACCAATGACGCCTCCCAGCCCTCCGACAGCGGTCTCATCTCCATCTTCGGCGAGGACGCGCTCTGGCAGAAGATTTCCACGCTGGCCAACGTCAAGGTGAGTGAAAAATCAGAAGAAAAGCCCATTAGGGGACCACAGATTGTGGGCGGTGAAGCCGCAGAGGAGGCTGGTGAACTCAAGGTCAAGTCTGACACGTACAGTGGTCACTCGACCCGCAAAATCTGAAAGAAATTCGAAATTTGAAATACATTTTTGGGGAGCAGAAAAAACACGCATATTGAGGAGGTAAATCTAAGAGATTGAAGATTGATAACACGGCCGAAAAGCACGGGAAAACAAATGAAAAGATAAGATTAAACCAAACAAGATTTCTCAACTAAACAAACTCGCTGGGGAACTTTGAGGGCAGGGCAAATGCCACTTACATAAGTACACAAGATTACCTGAAAACCAGGAATTGTAAAGCCTAAAACAAATTACCGGATTCTATCCAAAACATGGGCTCTTTTCGGCTCTTATTCGAGAGACTAACAGCTTAGATATGCAAATTTTGAGTCATTTTCTTGTAAAGATAGAAACGTTCTTTTCTTCCTGCCCTGTTCTCGATATGATATTTATTGTTACGCCTTGAATTATTTGCTTTCTGGTTCTGAGCCGCGTTTTGTGCATATTAAAATCGATCTCAATTTGTATTCCACTCGAATCCATAAGCTCTATTGATCTGAAACCATCTATGTCATACTATACAGTGGCTTGGGGCGGTAATTTTCCATAGAGAAACCAAACCCGATACTGCAGCTGGCTTGGAATTTTGTTTATGTTTTGCAAGGTGTGTCTGGCGCCCACTGTAATCCAAGAATCTTGTGTACATTCAAAGTTTTCTTCACTTCGTGGAATACTAAAAACTAAACTAAAAAATACGAAACCATCAGGCAGGCAGGCAGGCGGGCAGGCGGGCACACACGCATTTATTTATTATTCATATTAATTTTCATACGCGCATGTACATACATACATATATCTATCTACCTATGTACCTATAAGTAGTATATGTATGAAAGTATGTTTTCGGAATCAGTTTTCATTGCTTTGTCTTTTCTGTGGACTCCACTCCACCCCACTTTACCCCACTCTGCATTTATTCTGTTTATTTGTTCGGTCTCTCAGGCTTCCTCTGTGGTGGCTTGGCTTTCGGTCGCCGAGCGACTCGACTCAGTTGGGTTCGGTTCGGATTGCTTGGTTAGTTTATTTTATTCATATCGGGTATTGTGTATACAATTTTCAACAACAACCCAACAATCCAACAATCCAACAACCATTGTTGTTCGGCGTTTCATATTTTTCCATCATCGTCCAGCTCGATGGAATTTCTTGGGCCGCTTATACTATTTCGTATTTCTTCATTTCATTTCATTTTATTCCATTCCATTCCATTCCCGTTTCGGTTTCGGTTGTTCGTTCGTCTTACTTGCTTTTTCGCTTTTGTAAAATAATTTACCGTTTGAATTGCTTTGAGCTCGTATCTTTCATTATTATTTATAATTTGTTTCTTGGCATAGAATGTGTATTTCCCTCCCTCCCTCTCAAGCATGCCACAATATTTTCATGCTTTTGTCACTGCTCGTGTTTGGTATGTATAATTTGGCTTAATTCCATACATTTTTCATTTACAATTCCTTGTCTTTGGCTCTCTTCCGCACGGAGAGAGCTCCACTGCACGGTGCCGAAAATCTGGGGGTTCCCAAAAGCACTTCATCTAGAAATATCCTAACTAGGGATAGTGTTTTTGGATTTCCCATTGGGATACCAGATGCAAAAAACGGCATTTGTCCGTATTATCCATAATTTTGACTAAACTCGGTCGAAAAACTACGGAAATATCACGAATATCCGGTGGAGAATTGAGTTCTTGTCCTCAAAATGTCTTGCTGAGGATATTGTATCTTTAGATACTTTGAACTGTCAGTATTTGGGTTCAATAACCGCCTGATTTGTAAGCAGAGCTAATCTTAATTGGTATCTGCTTAAATTTAAATAATTCACTAGTTTTTCAATCCATTATAGTTGAAAGTTGTAGTTACTATGGACATACGGACAAAGGGACGAACAGGTTTTTGCCCATCCTGTTGCAAACCTTTGGGCAAATCCGATATACCCTTGTTATCTACGGAAACCGGATGTGAAAGGGCAATTAAAGCTTCCCTTTGAACCCAAACCCCTTCAATTATCCTTCCCTACGCTTTGAATTGCTAGCGAAAACTTAATTTTCTCGCCGTGTATGCTCTGGTTCTCTCTCTGTATCTTTCACTTTGCACTTTATGTTCGGCTTAGACGTTCGTTGGCCCCTTTGGATGTGTTTTAGTTGTTGTTGTTTGTGTTGGGAGTTTTGGGGGTGAGTGGGTGGGGTGGGGTTGGGTGGGGTTACACACAGCACGTGAACGTGAGTGTAAATGTGAGTGTGAGTGTGAGTGTGAATGTGAATGGGGGTTGGATTCGTGTTGTTGTTTTCCTTTCAATTCATGTGCATATTTTACAATTTGATTTTCTCCTTATGTGTTTTCCTCGAAACGCTGAAATGCTGCAATTTTCTGGTTTATTTGTGCAATTTTCCCACTTGCGTTAAATTATGCTGTCAATTCAAGGAATTTCATCCACGTCTATCCCACAAAAAAAAAAAAAACGGGGGGAATACGACGAGTCGAGTGCTATATAAAAGCGTAGATACATAAATTTATGTACATATCATATGTATGTGCATTTCGCTAAGTGAGATGGCTTCTGGAATTACTTGGAATTATCTTCTCAGAGTCGTTGCCTGGGAAATGGCTTTTGCTTGAATTTCATTGCATTCACTTTACGAGAGTTCTGCCACAGAAACTGCCAAAAATGTGCACGAAGATTTATGTTTTTAGAGCACTTTTCCGGTCCAAATCAAAGCGAATGCAATAATAGGGGAAATGGAATGATGACCCATAACTGCCAAAATAATAGACACTTTCAGGGAAAAGTTTCAAGTAATATCTATTAATACTTCATCAAAAACTACACCAAAGCGAGTTTTCAGCTTAAATTCAATCAAGAATCTTTTAAAACACACTAATTACTCACATTGCGTATACGCAGCGTGTCCGCTAGGCAACATTAAAAGTATTAAATCGTATAAAAAGTAAGAGACACAGGCGCATGCATGGGCAGGCGGATATGTTTAGTCTGAATAAGTAATTTGATTTTTTTCCATATATATTTCCATACTC
The DNA here is from genome assembly GCA_021223825.1 of Drosophila ironensis. NCBI lineage: Eukaryota > Metazoa > Arthropoda > Insecta > Diptera > Drosophilidae > Drosophila > Drosophila ironensis. The sequence goes on from JAJJHQ010005124.1 coordinate 158,297, forward strand.
GTAGAGTCCGAGATCTAGGCATTCAAACGGACAGATGGACAGACGGAAGGACTGACGGAAATGTTAAGACTGATCATGAATATAAAATTTATACTTTATACTCTTGCTTCCGTCTTGTGCATTTCCACGAATATTGTATTCGTAGTTGTACTCTGGAGTTCTACTCGGAAGTACTGGGATTGTATCCCTTTGATGTTGTTTTAGAGAGCCCAATCGCCAGCTTGATTCACTTGTTTCTATAAAGGTTTCAAGTTTTGGCATACATCATTAGATAGATCCAAACATGGCCGCATATTGTTCTCATGAGCAATATGCTCTCATCCCAGATTTAAGATTGGGTTTGTTCCTATAAAAGTTACAGAATAGCTTTCACAAATTCCAAATTAGTCAAGGTTTCTATAAAGGATTCCAAGTCTAACATGCATCTATAGATATTTGCTAACAAGACAGCATAGTGCTGTAATATTACCAGTGTTATGACCCACAAGAGGCTATAATTTGTAAAATACTTTACAGATATTAGATTGGTTTTGTTCCTACAAATTCCAGATTAGTTTCTAGAAACTCCAGATTAGTTTTGTTTCTATAAAGGTTTCTAAGTGTGGCATATATCCTCGGCTACATCCAAACATGACCGCATATTGCTCTAACTTTAATAGTATTACGACCTACAAGGCACTGTATTTCGTTGCATTCTCACCGTGCTATTTTGCCTTGCTTGCAGATCCGCAAAAATGACCAACTGCCGCAACAGGTGTGCGTGGGGTGCGCCAAGCTGGCCATCTCGGCCTGCCAGTTCAAGGAGAGGTGCGAGGAGGCGGACATATTCTACCGCCAGCACTTGCGCCGCCAGAAGCACTCGGGATCGGGCTCGGGATCGGGGGCAGCCGGCGAGGCGGGCGGGGACCAGGCCAAGAGCAGCGGCTGCAGCAGCGGAAGCGGCAGCGGAAGCAGCAGTGCCGTGGCAGCAGCTCCTCCAGCAGCAGCTCCTCCTCCGACGAGGAGGAGGACGCCGAGCAGGAGCAGAACAAGGACGCAAAGGAGAGCCGGCTGCAGAATGGCCATGGCCAGGTGCTGGTCAATGGCCATCGCAATGGGAAGGCCGATGAGGACGACAACGACGACGACGACGGGGAGGACCAAGAGCTGCGGGCGAACGAGGCCCAGAATCAGCAAAACGGAAATTTGGGGGAGCAGCATCGACGTCGTCGCTATCAGCAACAGCAACAGCAACAGCTGCAGCATCACCAATTGCAGCAGCAGCAGCAGCAACATTCCGGGATGGTCGACGAGGAGGAAGACGAGGACGTCAATGAGGCACAGCCCCTGTCCCTGCCCATGGCTAACGACGACGATGGCGAGATACCCGTCCACGGTGTACACGGCCCCAAGGAGCCCTTCGACTTCACCTCCATTCGCATGATGCAGGAGTACATGCAGCACCAGATGAACAAGTTCCCCAACGGCACGGCCTCGGGTCCGGCCGGCGGCGTGCAGGATCACCTGGAGCTCGAGCTCGAGGATCCCGATGACGACGACGACGAGGATATGTCGCTGCCGCTGATTCCGGAGATTGAACTGATCACACCGGGCGATGAACCGCCGCCGGATGTCACCGATCCCACAGCCCTGCTCAATGGCGCTGGGGTGGGAGGTGTGGGCGTGGGCGTGGCCGTGGGCGGCGTCATTCCCGTGGGCCCTGGCGGCGTGATGGGAGGCGTAATGGGCGGCACGGGCTTCCAGTGTCCGCACTGCTATCAGATGTTCGAGATGAAGCAGATCCTGAAGGCGCACATGCAGACCGTCCATGGGGCGCCGGGCCCGGTCTACGAGTGCACCAATTGCCGCAAAACCTACTTCTACAAGCGCTTCCTGGAGAAGCACATCCGCCGCGGGCGGTGCGTCAAAAAGCGTCGCAATCAAACGTGAGTGCAAACTTGATTTAAGGGCCCAACACCTTTAGGTTGCTCATCGATTCTCTTGCCAACAGACGGCCCATGCAGTGCTCGGACTGCCACGTCCTCTTCCCCACGGGCCACCACTTGGGCTGGCACAAGCGCACCGGGTGTCCCTCGAAAGCGGCCAAAATGTAAGTACCACCCCTGAGCTGATCATCTTGGATGTGGATTAGTTCAAAACTGATATCATTTTGTCGTGGTTACTGGTTCAAATTCCCTACTCGCGGCCCCACACCTATCACATTTCCCCTGTTTATAGTCTCACTGGCAAGAACCGCCCCATCAGGCGGTTCATTTGCTTACCCACCGATTCACTCAAACCCATTCGATTCCCCCCCATGAGCCCAGCGGGCTGGCAACGCGGCTTTCCCTCACTTCGCCACTGGCCACCCGAGAGCCCGCCTCCACTCACCATCTCTGTTGAATTGAATGTATCCACAGGCCCTTGCAGCAGCTTTTTAAACAGAATATAGTACAGTTTAACAATTTCCCGAAAAGGATTGCCGCCGGACCAGCCGCCGCCCGGAAGCCCGCCGTCCCCGACACGCTTGTCCAGAATCGCAAGTAAGTGCAGCCCCCTCTCTCAGCGTTTCGTTGTCCCAGTGCTGATTGTCCGACTGTCCGAACCTTTCAGGATGGGACTGGCCAACAAGCGGAAGGGCCGCACTCGCATCAAGCTGGACGCCAAGAAGATCGCCCTGGCCAAGCAGCTGATACTGCGCGAGGCCACCACCACGGTGATTGCCAACGAGCTGAACATATCGCGCACCTTTGCCTGGCGCCTGCGCAAGAGCCTCGTCAACGGGGTGAGCCTTCACGAGCGCGTGGTGGATCCCTCGCAGGAGGATCCCCAGCAGCAGCAGCAGCAGCAACAGTTGCAGCAGCTGCACCAGCAGGCGCAGCAACTGCAGCAAGCGGAGCCGACCACGCACATGGGCCTGCCGTACGGCCACCTGGGCCTGGGACTCATCAAGGAGGAGCAGCAGGACAGCGACGATGAGGAGCAGCAGCAGCAGCTGCGCCAGCATTCCCATCTGCAGCAGCAACAGCAGCAGCATCATCATCATCTCGGCCTGGTGGACGAGTGCGGGGCGGACGAGATTGGAGCCGAGGAGACTGCCGGCTACATGGGCGACGAGGACGCCGTTTCCGGCTTGCTGCACAACGGCTACGATGCCGACCCGGACTCCGATCCCATCGAGCAGGACCCCTTCGAGGGCACCGAGAACGAGGTGCGCACTGGGTCCGTCTCACCGGGGGCGCCTCCGCTGCCGATGGCCTCGGTGCAGGTGCCGGTGCCGGTGCAGGTTCATTCCCGCAACGATGTGGAGGTCTACAAGCGCCTGCTGGCCGAGTCCCAGCACTTTCCGCACATCGTCAATGCGCAGCAGCTGCAGATGCAGCAGCAGCAACAGCAGCGGGAGAGGGAGCGCGAACGCGAACGGGAGCAGTTGCAGATGCAAAAGCAGCAGCAGAAGGCCCACAACGGCGGAATGCCCTTGTTGACGCGTTTTCCACAGGGAGTGATGTAAGTTTTCCGGGCGATGGGGTGGGGCCTAACTATTGTACGTAGTTTAGAAAGAGAAAAAAGAAAGCTTCTTAGACTTTGAGGTACAGAGGGGATAGTTCTTGAGGGGAACTATAAGGCTTAGTTCCTAAATCCCCGGCAAATGCTTGTATTCCACTTCAGGAAACTGATTTAAGGGCAGCTCAGGGGCTTGTTTATTCATTTTTTTGGTATCACATCAAAATCTCCGTAAATCATAATTATTTTGAAATATAATTCTTAAACTTGGAGGTACAGAGGGGATAATTCTCGAAGGTTAACTCGTTCTTTGCAAATGATTGTATTTCACTTTCGCAAACTGATTTAAGGCTAGCTAAGGGACTTATTTTATTCATTTGTTTGTTTTATAAAGCAAATCTTAGAGAATAAAAATGATTTTAACTATAATTCTTAGATCTGGAAGTTAAGATGGGATAGTTCTTAAAGGGAACTCGTTTTAGATCCTAAATCCTGGGCAAACGTTGGTATTTCACTTCAGGGAACTGGCTCTCAAAAGAAGATCTCAGAGAATTATAACAATTTTAACTATAACTCTTAGACTTAGAGGTTAAAATGGAATAGTTCTTTAAGGGAACTGCTCTTCCTCTTTAGCAAACTGTCTCTAGGACTGGTTTTTTCATGTTTCTGTTTACAATTTTTGTAAAACTATTATTCCATTGGCAGGAACGCTTTGCCCGTGAACCTGTCCCTGCGCTCCATGCCACACATGACCAGCAACGAAAGGTGAGCCGCAAATGGTGCCTGTGCAGTGAACGCCCTTGCTAATCCTCTGAAGCTCTATTTTCAGCAATGGCAGTTCCAGCAGCAATGCAGCCGCTAGTGCAGGCGCTCCTGCGACCGCGCCCACTGGAAAGAAGCCGCGCAAGCCGAACGTTTTCATCGATGACGAGAAGTACGCCATGGCCAAGCTGCTGGTGGCCCAGAACTCATCGACCATGGAGATCGCCAGGGCTCTGAACGTCTCCCAAATGACCGCCTGGAAGGTAAGGGATGCTATTCTCAAGGGTGTGCCCCTGTCCTATCGCAACAAGCGGTCCGAGGGCCGTCACTCCGACGAGATGAGCGCCAAGGAGCAGCAGCAGCAGCAAGAGCAACACCATCGCCAGCAACAGCAGCAACAGCAACAGCAGCAGGAGATGCAGCAGCGTCAGCAGCAATTGGAGCGAATGGAAATGATGAAGCAACAGCGCCAGCAAGAGATGCTCATGCAACAGCAGCAGCAGCACACATCACACTATCAACAGCACCAGCAACAGCAGCAACAGCAACAGCAGCAGCAAAAGATGGTGCTTCCCCGTCGCCGTCTGAAGGCGGCCGAGCGAGAGCTGCGCGACAAGGAGATAACGCGTGAAATACTCGAACTGATCAGGGAGGACAGCAACATTCAGTACTGGAAAGTGTCGGCCCGCCTGGCCGAGAAGGGCATCAACATCTCGCCCTCGTCCGTTTGCCAGAAGCTCAAGTCGATGGGCATTCATCGTCGTTGGAAGCCCGGCGACAAGCCGCCCATGCTGGCCATAAGCCAACTGAAGGCGGCCACTGCGGCAGCCGCTGCAGCGGCGGCATCTCTGGCCGGCAGCGGAGGAGCAGGAGGAGGAGGCGGCGGCGGCGGCGGCAACGGAGGAGGAGGAGGAGTTGTGCCTGGCAGCGGTTTTGGCCTTTCCGATGATGCCTATGAGCAGCAGCAGTTCGACATGGGCGGGCCCCACTTTCTCAGTGCCTTCACGCACTAGATTCCCCCTGTCCAAGGCTCCCCGATCCGCGGAGGACTTTCATTTCATTCCAAAAAGTCCGCTAAAGGATTACCATATACTACTATTTTTTTTTTTTCGTACGCCCTAGGATCTAGTGTCTAAGTAGTTGAACGCAGGCGGAAGAGTTAGTCGAAATTGTTGAATATTTGGGTTTTCGAAAGGCGCAACCAAATCACACGGCACCCGCATCCACAAGTCACTCCGAACGGAATCAAAATAGGAAAATGTAGCTTCGGTCACCGCTTCGCATGCATCCCCAGCCCCCAGCCCCCCTTCCATATATATTCTTTGCACTGCAACAAAAAACAGTAAGTAAGTGAACAACAACCTGTATTTTTTATAAAGTATTTGAGAGAAGGAACGAGAGACGAGAAACGAGACACGAAAGGCAGCGCGCTTGAAATGTATTTATAACCGATATGAGATATAAAAATCGTACGTGCATATATGTATATTGTATGATTCTGTATTAGATATATGTATCCAATATATATATGCTAAGCATTCCTAGAATGTCACACACACCACACCACACCACACACAACACACGTCATTCCAAAACAAAGAAAAGGTGATCCTTTACTTGGCAGCTTCCCTTCCCTCCACTCCACTCCACTACCCCCCGAAACTAGTTAATAACACGATTTAGATTAGTTTGCATATTTATTGTGTGTATGTCGCGTTCTTCCTGTTTTCCAAGAACTATTGAATATTTTAATTTTTGTTTTTTATTTATTTATTTTTTACCCATGCACACACATGCTATGTATTCAGTACTGAACTTTTAATTTAGTTAAATTAAAGCGAGCAACTAAACAAACAAACAAACCAACCAACCAACAAACAAACAAACAAACGAGAACAATCAGAACAAACGAGAAACCAGCTGGCAACAAACGAGAGAGAGAGCAGAACAAAGTAACGAGAAACAGAGGAGCTAGCATCATAAGTGCAATTATAAACAAACAAGAAACAATTACAAAAAAATGGAAAAAAAAGTAAAAAGTGAAAAGTAAAAAGCCGGCCAGCCAGAGCGAGGGAAGAGGAGTGAATGAGATTTGAAAACATGGCCTTATGTAGTTCTAATCGTTTTCTTTTGATCCGAAATACGAAATCCGATGTCAGAAACCCGAAATCCACAAGCCAATCCCCGAATTGTTAGCCAATTTGTAGTGAAAAATAACCAGAACAAAAGTAAGCAACAAACGAGAGAAAGCCAGAGCAAGAAAAAGGCGCGAGAACTCAGTCCTGTATACGGTTACAGGCCATATATAAAGATATACATTTACACATAAACACTACGATTACGATTATGCTTATTTTTTGAGTTTGTTAGCTTGAGGTAGGAACACTTTTTTTTTTTTAATTTTTTCTCGATAACTTTAAACGCATTTGAGAGCTTTTGGACCAGCCAATCAGCATTGAATCCATTATTCAGTTAATGAATTAACAAATGATTCCCTCCTCCTATGAGACACACTGAGAAAAACACACACCACACCACGCCACACCACACACCATACAACACAACACACTAAGCGCAAGCGGGCTAACGAACTGTGCATAGTATTTTCTATATAAATATATTATTATTCACTTATCCATAAACTATATATATGTATATGCAACAAAGTAACGCGAACATCAACTTGATGATGAAAATATCAATAATTTTTTTTTTTCGTCATATTTATTAGCCACACAACACAACAACATCAGCTTAGGAATGTCATTAGTGTAGAACTGAAGTTTTGAGTTCAAAGGCGTTAGGATGCGAACTGATAATGGTCTTCCTTGGGTTTTCAACCGCACACCCTGGCCGAAGTGAGGACTTTGCTGGCTTAATAGTTAGCACAAGATCCCCGGTCAGCCTCAATGAATTTCTACTCGCTGAATGTTTTACAGAGTCGACATTTGCCGGAGGTTTTGCAACCATCATTAGAAATGAATATGTCGTCTTTTCTTGCAGTGGACACAAACAATTATCTGGCTAGGGATCCTTCAGAGACGTACAGTTCTCTCACTACAGGGCTGGTTGAGAATGCACAAAAAAACGAGGAACTTGTTCGGCCTGGAGGCATGCGAATTGCACAGTTTGGACAAAATCTGGATTGGCCTTGTTGAACTTGATGGCTCTCTTTCTTATGATGAAAGATACTGCACCTGGAACTCTTAAGTTTCCGGTTAATACGGATCCGCTACCGTGTACTGCTCTGCTCAGTTTCTGGCAAACAGCGTTTGTCAGGACCGGAGCAGAGCACAGATTCATGGGATTTGTTAGCAGTTTTTGCAGTCCCATCGCTCAATCAGAAATAATACAAAAACCTGTGCCAGACGGCGCTGTTGAGTTCCTGGCAAACAGGGTTTGTCAGGACCATAGCAGGGCACAGAGTTGTCGAAATTCCTAAAAGAAAATAGACAAGCTAAATAACAAAGATGATTCAAATGTTCAGAACCTTGCATCCCATATGTTTTGGATCTTTACTATCTGGGAAGGCAAGAGTTGTGGGTGTAATATCTTTGATCATTGGACAGAACGCCATTTAGTTCAACAAGACCACTCCAGGTTTTTGCCAAATTTGTGCAGTTTGTATACCTCCAGGCGCTACAGGTTTCTCATTTTATTTGCCGCATTTTCAGCCTGTCTTGTAGTAAGGGTATTGGACGTCTCTGAAAGAGTTCCTAACAGGTAGTTGTTTGTGTCCACTCTAAGAGAGGACCACAAATTTCTAGTGTTGGTTGCAAAGCTTTCGGCCAATGTCGCCTCTGAAAACATTTATCGAATAGAAAATCATTGATGTTGCGCGGGTTTCTTGGGCTGACAATTAAGCCTGTAAAGTTCTCAAGTCGGCCGACGTATGTGGTAGAAGACCCAGCGAAAATCATTATCAGTTAGCAACCTGATGCCTTTTAACTTGCAACTTCAGTTCTTCTACCCCCTATTGTTGGGTAAGTGATTGTCAAAGCGATACATTCGCATTCCACTCTGATCCAGCAGTTGCACTCTTTTACACTTTGATCTTTTACAATTTTCAAATATGTAGTTCGGAATTTTAGAGCTACCAAAACGCTCGGGTATTAACCAGTTGAAACAGAGTGAAGACGGTTCTTTTGGATTGCGAAATTTGTAGTAGTCCTTGTTTTAATCTGTCGAAGCACCTGTCGAAACTTCCTTTGAACAAACACAATAATGGCATTACCAGCGAAAGGGGAATAGAATAATTATCCAATCGCTTTCATTTCTTTTGTATGAAATGCAGAAAGAATAAAATATATATAATTTAAAATGATATATTAAATTTACATATACTCCTAAGTATCCATTGCAAGCAGCATAGAACAAATAGAACTGACGTGCCTATGTAGCGATTAAAAAACAAAACAAAACACAATCACACTCAACACGACGCATAAATAATCATTCCAAAATGTCATACGAAAAAGGAAAAGATACAACAGAAGCGAAGCAAAAACAAACGAAACCAGAACATTATATATGTATACATAAATGTAGCAGAATATATATATATATGAAACATGCTCTATATATATGTATATTTTTTATTAAATATTCCATTTGAAAAAAATAATATGCGAGTGTTTTCATGGGATTGGGATTGCAGTTGCCCGAGACGACTCTAAACTTATAAATATTTCTGCCGGACTTGACGTTTCACGAAAGGCGTTGGAGGTTGAACGACCATGTTGCATATCAAGATGTACCTTCGATTTACTTTAGGTTTTT
>JAJJHQ010005124.1:170295-226802 GCA_021223825.1 Drosophila ironensis
CTAAACACAAACCTACAATAATGTTAATCGATCGAAACACCCACACACCTGTTTGCAAGCCTAACACAATCCAACTTGGCTCGTTTTTTTGCTGCTGCCCTTTTAATTAAACGACTTGAAACGCATGCATATTTGTGCTAAGAAGAACATTTAATACCTTTTTATGACTTGTAATTCAGGGGTAACTGTTCGGAGGCTTTAGAGCCAAGAAACTGCATGTGTTTAAGGATAGACACCATTGTACGAGTTTACTTAGCGAGTAATACCAGGTTGGGGAGATGTTTGTAATGTGGGTTACAGTCAAACCCGATGCACCTTCGAGGGATAACTGGCGTCACATCCTCATTGAGAGAAGATGCACACAACCGTCGACTGTTTGGCGTTTAAAAGACGACCAGCCACTCATCTCTATAATCGAATAGTTCAAACGCTAAAAGAGCAATATAATTTATTCATACAATCCTACAAGTTTTACTGATTAGGAATTCGCAGCCAACTAGTAAACCTTGATTTTGAACGTTTGTAGGATTTTGTAGGATCTAGTAGTCCTTGACTTCGGAAATGGACTGTCAAAGGTTAGGCTGTGAAAAATTCATTGTTTCACACAACACCACAGGGGCAACACATCGCTTTTTTGAGGGGAAAATAAAACCCCACAGGAGCAACACATCGTTTTGTTGAGTGGTAAATATAATATTTTGTTATATTGATACAACATGATTGCAACTAATAGAAGCTTGTAGCGAGATGGCGGAGGAAGTACAACATGATTGCAACTTATAGAAGCTTGTAGCGAGATGGCGGAGGAAGTCCGGGATGCCGCAGACCCGAGTGGACTCCTGGGTCCCAATGGTGTTCCTGCCGGACGGAAGCGGATGTACCGGAGGACTTGAGCCTGAAGGATCGATGACGGGTCAGTGCAGATGCAACCCAATCTTTCCCGTTGCTGACGCTGCCATCACAACATGCGATCACGACACAAACACCCAAAACAATCCACGAAGTGTATCTGAATCCTAAACACAATCCAACAATAGTGGGAATCGATCGAAGCACCCACACACCTCTCTGAGTCCAGAACACAATCCAACAATAATGCCAATTGATCGAAGAATCATCCTGCGTTTTTTGTTGCTGCTGCCCTAATTTAGATATTCCTCTAATTAAATGACTTGAAAAGCATACATATTTATGCTAATTTATTGGGGCCTACTTGCTAGGAAACTACTGCCACCTAGACCTTTGAGGCGTCTTAAACGGCCAGGTTTTCCAAAACAGTTAGATAGTAAAAAGCATACCATAATCTTAGATATTATTAGTACGTAATCCATTCTGGTTTGGCTTATTCTTTCATAATTTTCTTCCATGTGATGTTAAGGTTAGATGTTAGAAGTACAGATTATTCACTTAATAAATGATATAAAAAAAAAAAATTAATATCATTAAAAAATAATTCCTGTAAGTATGCAATAGTATTTTTTAATCTGACAATCGAAATCTGTCTTCAAAACGTATACGTGATTTTTGCTGATTATCTCTTCGGGAACTCGCTAAAATTATGTACGAAAATCGACAGGGAACATTCCTGGTTATATTATGGCGGGTGTTAGTGTTTTCTTAGATATCCTTATGTTTTCCCATTTGTTTTCCCTGGACCTAAATACTTAATTTTCGCAGTGTGGCGCAAATCAAATTTTTTTGGATTTTCTGCTGATTGCATTTCTCATTAAATTATTTGTTTTGTTTGCTGATGATTTCTGCGACAATTTTTTTTACTATTCCCACTCGTGTCGGCGAATTTCTTTGAATGACAGTCACGTCCACTTCTGTTTAGTTTAGTTCAGTTAGACAAAGGCAAACAAGGGGCCTGGAGAATGTATTTATTTAATTAACACTAATTCTGGCCCCGCTGGGTACTCGTCAATATTTTATTTTCACCCTGACCGGTGCGGTGATATTCGATGATCAAATAAACATTGGGCAAGTCGCGTGTTGTGGCATTCATTTCTCGGATGATGTGCGGCCAACGGAATCTGCCGATATTCACAGGTGCTATATATAAATTTAGTTAAATTTAGGTGATCTTTTGTGTTTTATATTTTAAAGGAAAAATGCTTTGAAATTGCATTCTGCATGACCCTTTCTATCACACCATACCTTCTCCCCATGAAATATAAATAATTCAACGCTTTTGTGGTTTGTTCTTTTATTATGGGTTGTATATATGTAGCGTAACTTTTAATAAACGTAACTAAATTTTACAAATATTCTTTTGACTTCCTGTGCTTTGGTCCTACTTGACGACTACGAAAAAAAAAAAAAAAATGTATAGATATGTTGTGTATACGGTATAGAAAATGGTTTTCTGAAATATATAGTATGCTCTTTTTTTCTCGATTTTATAGTATAGATATACTTGTATAGATAGTGTTATATACGTATGTGTTTAACATTAATAATAGCAAATAATAACAACAAAATAACGGACAGCAGGGGGACGTTGACTGTGCAATCCGGACCGCGAATCCTGGACGAATCCTTCATCGTCATCCGATCTGAGTGCGTCCCCGAGTTGGGTTTTCTTTTCTCGGATTTCTGCTGCTGCTTCAGCCGGCGCCGGCGCTTGCCAAAAAAATATGTATATAGTATTATATACTTGCACTAGTTGCACTACTACACAAAATACATATCGTACATACAATACATATAGTATACATCGATCGCAATCGATCCTACCTGCTATATATCTTCTCGCTGGCTTGGGGTTTTCTTTGCTTTCATTTTCACTTTGAAAAAATACTGTCTCAAATCGGGAATTAAATTCTGGGCGGGGCTTAGAGCTTTGGTTTGACTCGAATTTGTGACTTGGAAATTGCAAAAAAAAACATGGTATAAAAAAAAACTGCTCCAGATTTGCTACCTGACTTTGAATGCATTTTTTCGCGACTCTTGGCTGCTGGTGCTTTAAATTCCATTGCGTTTTGGGATGGGGGGGCGGGATGTGTTTGTTGGTTTTATCCTTTTTAAAATTAGACACACAAAGAAAATCGTTATCGTTATCGCTATCGTTAAATAATTACTGACGATACAAAAATAATCGTGCAACACCATATATACACAGAGGCAGCTCCACCGGAAATGGGAGTTCCACCGGAAATGAAGTTTGAAGCCTTGCCAGCTGGACTGCAAGGATCAGGCGGAGTTCCCGGAGTTTGGGGCTTAGTTGAGTTCCTTGCGCGTCGTGTTCGGCAGCAGGAGGCACATCAGCCCGCCGCCGATGAGCAGACCGGAAACGATAAACGTCGGCGAGGGGCAATAGTTGTCCAGCAGCTGGGCAATCACGATGTTGCCGATGATGCCGCCCAGACGGGCGGCCACCATTGAGATGGCCACACCGGTGGCCCTCAGCTTTGTGGGGAATACTTCGGTGATGAGGCAGTCGAGGGCCGCATTGGCCGCCGATATCGCACCGCTGAAGATCGCCGAGACGACGAGATTCTGCACCGAGCTGCGCACAAAGTACATCAGCGCCGAGCAGATGCCCGCCGTCATGGTGCCGGCGATGAGGAAGAACTTCCTGCCCAGCATGTCCATGCCGAGGATGGCCAAGAGGTTGGCGGGCAGGGCAGAGGCGAGCGATATCAGCGATTCCATGAACACCGATTGCGGTATCTCCGACGAGCAGGTGCCGTTGATGTCCTGCTCCATTTGGGCCACCTTGACCACGTAATCGGTGACGGTGCAGACGCCGGCGGACTCGCCGGGGAAGGCCTTCTCGTATTCCTCGAAGCGGTTGAACAGCTCCGGGAACCACATCAACAGGCCGTAGTAGCCAATGTGGAATGTAAAGTTGATCGTGATCGAGACGATGGTGAAGCGCAGGATGGGCGACTTGAACAGGGCCTTGCTGTGCTCCACCATTCCGCTGACCATGCGCGCGTACTTGTTCTTAACGTTCGCGGAGCTCTCCAGCAGCTTCTCGTCCACCTCGAGGTCGTAGACCATGTACTCGTCCGGCCGGCGCTTGGTGTTCGTCACGAAGATGCCACGGAAAATGGCCAGGGCGCGATCCTTCTTGCCGCGCGTCAGCAGGAACTTCGGCGACTCCGGCAGGTAGAAGAGCAGGAATCCGACCAGGAACGAGGGCAGCGAGCACACCAGCAGGAAGATGCGCCACGAGTTGTACGTGAAGTACGGGGTGATGAAGCCAATGCTCGTGGGGATGATCAGCCAGGCCAGGCTGGCCACGAACAGGTTGCCGAAGGTCCAGAAGGCGGCCATGAAGCTCAGCATGGAGCCGCGCTTGGCCTTTGGCTGGAATTCGGCAAAGTAGGACCAGATTACAGGGCCACTTCCTCCCAAACTGGAAGAAAATTAAGGAATATTAAGTATAAATAAATAGGGATTGTCGGGAAAATTGGGAGCAGGTAAAAATGATCTCTTGGCAGTATCAGAAGTACACGAATCAGTCAATAAGTTCTGTTTGATTATCCTTCAATTATTTTTAAGGTGGAATATCCTTGCAAGTCGTTCTATCTCTGGGAAATTAGATATTCCAATGTCTACAAATATGCCTTATAAATGTTTTCCGAAAGCCAATAGGTTGCTAGTAGCAACTGCTACTACTACGTATTTTGCAAATTGGAGTGCCCCTACTGTTTGCTAAAGAGTGTGCAATTAACAAGTAATTTATGAAAATCGACGCTTACAAAATGACGCATTGTCAACTAAATATCCAATCACATAAAACCTGCAACTTTAGGGTTGTTTAGAATAGAACGTTGCATCATAAAAATGTATACTATACTAATGCAAGCTTTTGTTAATGAACCCAAAAAGCGATTGAGAACTTTTGGAAATTAATTAACAAGCCATTGGCAAGAATAATTAAATGAAATGAATATGCGGAGAGAATTGAATAATTAGGAAATCTAGTTTCTCTGCGTAAAATCATTAAGAAATGCTAATCAAATTTGATACTGCCTCCGATCTCTGTGGCCGCAAATCCTTTGATTTTCGTTTGGGTAAGACATGCAAAATAATTTCTGTCAGTTGGCGGGGCAATTAGCAATCGATTGGCAACAGGTACAAAAAGGTAATAATAAACATGGACGGATGAGTAAGCCAGGTTGCAATGTAACCCAGAGCCAGGGGGCCAAGGCCTACGATTGAGATTTTCCATTTGTTTTGGCTTTAGTTTAGTTGCTTATTTTTTTGGGGCATTTCGATGGGCTTTGGGGGATTCGAGCCTTTAATTAGCATAAACAGTCACGATATTGCGGCTCAAATATTATTTCTTGCTGTTATTTATAACAGAGGTAATTGAATTAACACCTTGCCCCGGGTCCGGGCCCGTGTGTCACTCGACCAACAAGAAAATCAGTAAATCGCCCAAGAGCGATGCACGATGATCGATAGGAACACGTTGTAATTACAACTACTCCGATTATTTGCCAAATATATTAATGATATCTTTGGGAAGTAGGGTATCAAGTTATCTGAGCAACAAGTAATCGCTTGAAAAAAACTAACGATTACCATCGATAAGTAATCGATTGTTTAGGGATGTTTAGGGATAATCTAGATATGTTATTAAGGAAAATAATATTGTAGTAGATACTTACGCTGCACCATTGAGGAAGCGGAACAGCATGAAGAAGGAGTAGCTCTGCGAGAAGGAGGAGGCGACGATGCAGAAGGCGTTCATGAACGAGATGACGATGAGGACCTTTTTACGGCCAAAGGAGTCCGCAATGCTGCCCCAGAAATACGCGCCCACCATCATGCCAATGAAGATGATGGAGTTGAGCCAGCCCTTGGTCTCCGTGTTCAGGTCCAGATCGCATTCGGCCGATGGCAGGATGAAGGACATCGAGATGACGTCCATCTCCTCGGAGGTGCTGACCAATCCGCAGATGGCCAGCAAAATGTAATGGAACTTGCCATAGCCGCACAGCTCGATGGCCCGCTCAAAGTTGGCGACTATCGGTGCCGTGGGCTCCGGCAGCGGAGCCGACTTCTTGCGCCCCTTGCCGGGGCCACCATGTCCTGCTCCGCCTCCCCCTCCTGCTGCTCCTCCGCCGGACCCATGACCGCCACCGGGGGCGTCGCCGGCGCCGCGCTCTACGTCCTGTTGCTTGCCATTGGTGACATGGCTGTCCGACTCGTAGCCGCGATTGTCCGCCGCAAACTGATACTCCGGCTGCTTGGGTCCCGTGCCCAACGAGTACGGCTGGATGATCGCCCGGTTGTCGATGTGGCTTGTCGCGTTGCCCTGGCCTGGATGGTGGCTGGGTTGCTGGTTGCTGGTGGCTTGGTTGCTTGCTGCTGCGCTCTGGTTGTAGTTTGGTTGTAGTCCAGTATCTACATTATAGGCTGCAAACACAAACCAGCGATTATCGATATGATACAAGCTATCGGAACGTGATTACAAGACTAATCATGCAGCTAGTACTCAATCATTTAATAAAATAAAACGACAGTGCAAGCGATTGATAAAGACAAACGCATCTCGACAACGGCAAAGCTGATAATTTTCGATTGTTAGCTTAGTGGAAATTGATCGATTACTTACATTCGTTTTTGCCCTTTGCGGAATCACCTTCTACCATTCTATAGTTCAGGGGTTTTTTGGCTTCTTGTGCGCGTAGCAAAAAAGAAATTGAAATGTCTCGGCTTTCGGTGGGGTGTTTTATGTTTTGTGGTTTTGACGGCTCTAAGCTCTGCTTAGAAGGGTACAGTTGTGTCTGCTACGCTTAGCGGTCTGTAAAGGAGAGGGAAAAACAAGAGATACTTTATCGATTAGTTAAAGTTGCTTCGATCGCTCGATCGAGCGAGTACAAGTGCGAAGTGGGCTCTTAAATTAACGCAATTGGGTGGCCATTGAGGGACAATTGAGCAAAGTGAACAGACATCGACATCTAATTGGCGGCACACAGAATAACCCATCGTAATTGATTAATAAAAAATTATGCCCCGAAATAGAAGTCGGGCATCACGAGAGAATTAACCAAAACGCGAGTGCCGAGGGCGTGAAAAACCCCCCCTCACATGGCAGGCACTATATTCACAGATAATTGGGAAATTTGTCGTGTATTTGAATGTCATTATTGGCTAGACAGAGGTGGGTGTTGAAAAAGCACGCCCCGACGGGGGAATATGTGAAAATTCTACTCTGTTTACAATTTTCGTGCTCCCCGTCCGTGGCTTTTATGTCCATCATAAAACTCGTTACGCACTGTTAGGAATGAGATGTTATAATAGCCATCTAGTTATTTAAGATGCTGCTTGGTGGAGCGTGCTGGCAAAAAGTGTGAGCCTTTTCAGCCATAAAGCTGGCTAAACGGTTTACAGCTTTTAATATAATCATCAAATTGATTTATCGTGTGTTGAAAAAGTCGAAACTCTTCTATTCCCCTGGGGGGCAGCAAGTGAATGTCCGTATATGTTTGTGTAGTTTTTTTGTGAGAAAATCTATGGCAAAGCTTCTAATCCAGAGATTAACTAGATCTTTCTTTGGCTTGGCTTTGTGATTTCTTTTGCTCTCACCGACAATCTCGATTCGTGATTTGTTACGGCAATCTTTCACTTTATTCATTAGACGAAAGGAAATAGCAACAGCAACTGACAGTGTGGCAATAACAATTACATGTGCATCCATAGCAAAAGTAATATATGTACGAATGATTCGCATTGAACCTGAAAACCGAGAAATTGAATAAACGAAACTACTGAAACTACTGAAACTAACATAGCTGACAACGAGCTGACAGGCGGCGCACGCATGTGCAATGAAGGAGAACAGGAACCGGATAGCCAAACTGAATATACTCTAGATACTCGTACTCGTCTAGGCTCGTAGATACTTTTGATCGAAAAGGTTCAGCTGACCAGTGTTGTGGGTGTTCCACTTCCACTGCGTTTCGAGGCGATAATTGTTAACAATTAATCAGCGATTAATACAAATATATGCTGATTTATGCCCCGAACACGCCTACACTTCCGCAATCCAGGCCAGCCCTTCACCTGGCCTTCGTGCCAGTCCATTATCCCAGATATTATGCAGATTCTTCGCTATTCCAATATGAGAGCTGCCATTCATAGTCTTGGGGTAGTACCCGTATCTATTTGATATTCAGAGACATAGCACTCATTGTGGCAAGCTAAAGGAGTAGGAAGTGGTTTTTACAGCTGTATTGTATGAAAGATGCAATTAGAAACTCTGCAATATAGGCTACGGTAGTGCTAATTAGCATTACCTAGACATCAAAGTAGAACGCACTTATTTCCAGTTTGCTGCATTAATTTGACGATTGTCTTTTCGATGCAGTGCAACTGGAAAAACTGCGTGTGAATGGAGCCCCCCGACTTGGGCATTAAATTATATTCTCTCTCCCGACTTCAATGTCATCCGATGCATGCACATAAGTATCTACAATATAGCAGGCCCGTATTATGCTTCTGTTTTGCGCGACTTTGCATATCTCGAATCGATTAGCACGTGGAACGGATCGGAAATATAGTAAGTGGCTGCGGTAGGACCATGAGACGGAATTGGTGGCAAGGAAACCGCCGCCCAATGTGCGAAAAATGAGTCAGCGGGCGGTTTTTGAGTTGTAAACCAATTGGTGGCTTTCACAGACGAATCTTTTTGGCCAATTCCGGGAAATGCGGAAAGAAATCAGAAGCATTTTGTCAGCCCGATGTTGTGGTAAATGATTCTGGGGGCCAATTATTTTGTGTCAGTTTACAATTGCCCTTCAAATCCTTCTTGAATTGTATTTCGATGAAATAAATAAAATGAACCCGCGGCAATCTTAACATTTACTACTTCGCATTACCTGCTGGATGTGTGGAGATCTTTGGCTTTGTTTACACCTGTTTTTTTATTTTGTTTGGAAATTAAAGCTTTTGTTATTGGCAAAAAAAATGTGGGAGATTTGCAACGTTTTTTTCGGAGTTGTTTTGGGTGTTTTTGTTGATCACGTTGAATATTCGATTCGAAACTGCGGCGTCTCCCTGTATTTTGCACTTGTTTTTGATTTTTTGGTATTCGTTTTTGCGTTATTTAAATTAGACGAGAGTGTGTTTTTTTAACGGCTTGTCAGCTCAGCTCAGACTGTTTGTGTTTCTGCCTGTAATGCTGGATCTCGGATATCGGGGCAGTTTTCAGAATCGTAAACTGGCACTCGGAGCAAACTGGCGGAAACATTAAAACCGTTGCACAGCCAAGTGCATTGGAGGACAATATCGATGAAAAAAAAATAGATATATAAATGTATAAATTAGCAAGCTGCTGCGATTTGCTGTCTTGGGCGAGTCTCTTGTGTTTTTGGAGCGGTGGACGACGAGTCTGCGAAGCGGTAAGCAGCGGCAAGCGGTGAGCGGTACTTGATCGGTTTGTTCGTGCGCGCCAAGCGGGGAATGAAAAGTATCTGAGCGGAGCTCGGCGATCGCTTAAATACAAAAAAATTAAATTGTATCTGCGGAACAGCCGGAACCGAAACAGCGCCCCGGCCCAAACCCGGTGCGTTTCTTTTCCTGCGTTCCGGGTGCGCGCGCGCTAATTGAAATTCAAAATGCGAAATGAAATTCAGAGTGCCAGTGCGAGTGCGATCGGCAATTGCAAATCAATTAAATGATAACGCCAAGAAAATACAATCAAAGCGGGCCGGGGGGCCGGGGGGCAGGGAGTGGCCTCGTTTCAATTGGACCCCTTTGGGTATCGGGTCAAAGTGAAGAAGACTACCCGTCCGATCGACCAGCTAATGAATATTCAAAGAGCTGACTTCATAAAGTTCCGGGAATCGCCAAGACGATATCTGATTGAGTGCTCTGCTTGGCCATAAACCAACAGGACTAATAATGCCTATAAAGAATGGGATTTGTTAGGGAAAATGTGCATCATGTGCCTCTGGGATCAGTGAACTGTGGAACAAGATACACAGATCGCCACAGGGGAGTCGCAAGGGTAAGGCCCCGAGCAACCCCTATAAAAACCTAATCAAAATCAATCACGACGCCTCTACCTTGATCCCTGAAATAGTTCAAGTTGAGTAAACAAAACCCGATGATTCACAGTCGATTTTAATGATATAATCAAAAGCGTAACTCTCGAACGCTCCGGGAATTCAAAATCGCGAATCGATATGACGAAGGGATGCGAACAATTAACGGCAACAGGCATCGGCTTAAGTGATCAAAAGTATTATACTTGGGACTTAATAGCGGCATTATCATTATTGTTCACATTGTTACATATGGGCTGCTTGCATATATATTGATTACCTATATATATGGATTATTGTTGATCTTCGATCGATTGCCGCGAGCAATGATCGTGTAAGCTGGCCATGTGACTTGTCTTATGTGAAAAAAATTAATAATACGAGTACAAAAAATATGTACGTATTTAAAGCCATACATCAGGCGGAGCCCATTGGTCATTATATGGTCAAAAAATGTATACTGTATCACTCGATCGCCGGCTAATTGCTTAATTACTGGAGTGTGTTTTCGATTTTTCGACGGCAGATCCCAGATCCCAAGAACATTCTCACATTCCATGAATCACGTTTGGGTTTTGAGAATTCCCAAATCAGTGGTGGACACCTGAGCCACTCTTATGCCACCTATTTGAAGACGTGATCTGGGCTCTTTTATTTTCTGGTTCTGGTTCTGGTTCTGATCTGGAAAAGACCACAACTAACCTGCTGGAAGGGCGGGGGGAGGTAGCTTGCATAATAGCTGATTAGTCAAACGTAACTTGACGCTAATTTCTGGTTGCTTCATTGGCAAATTATCGCACCTCTGACCCACACAAAAACCACCTACAAACAAAATAAAAAAACGCGCGGAAAAAGCGGCAAAAATTGGCTGGGCGGAGTGGAAAAGCGCAGAGGTACGTGCTCTTTGTTCGATTCGCGTTTTCACTTAATACTTATATATTGGCCAGCCCGCCCACAATTAATTCAATTAGTTTATTGTCCATGTCAACTGCCCATCACAAAACGGGTAGCTGATGGACAGCCTAATATCCCCCGGGCCGGAGACAATACAACAAATATTTTAATTTATGCCTCATAAATACGGACGGAGGAAGCCTGGCTGATTAATGTAAATAACTATATTTGCCGAATTTTTCTGTTTCTGGCATCATTAACAAAACAATGCTTTTCTGTACAATTTTTAGCATACTCGTATACTCGTATACTCGTATAAGTGCAATAATACAACGGCCCTCGTCAAGTTCAATTTCTGGGGCGTATGTGGCAATGATCGAGTTTAATCTACGAATTTAAATTACAAAAAATGTAAATAAACAAAACAGAACAGAGCCTGCGATGCATATACTTTGTGTACGCGTATATTTAAGGCATTTATCGGTTGCTGTATGCACAGCAAGCTGCATGTTTTTCCCCAGGGCTCGGAACCCGTTCGAATCGGTTTTCCCGATCATTGCTCGAGCATTTCCCAAGCCAAAACAACGCCGTTTCTTCATCTTCAGTCTTCAATTGACGGCGGCGGAGGCGTTAGCCGCACAAACATTTCAATTAATTGAACCACTTTCAATTGAAAACAATGTCTGCGAAACGAAAACAAAAGTTACAGGCGATCATCGGAGCGAAGTGATCGCCGCCGCTTCAAAATAAATAAAAGTGACTAATCGCCGGAGAACCTGTGAGCTCTGGAGGCTCACAGTGAAACCTCTGCCCGGCAACAGGCTATTCCCGATCCGAGTGACTCACTCGACGACAGTGGACACTCATCGAAGACCTGATGAAATAGAACAACTGCCGTTTGGCGTTTGGCGTTCGGCTAGAATATTGAAATTGTACGAGTATTTTCGATCAGGAAGAGACCTCACTTGCTAGTTGACAATTTCAAAGACCACTGTCACGTTTAAGGCAACTGAATATGCTTATTTTTAAAATTAATTTTTGATAAGCCAAGCAAGAGCTCTGAAAATCGGAAACTCAAGGATCACAAATATTTCAGGGCCTTAATCGAGCACAGGTGTTTTTTTCACACAGCAAAAAAAAAATGCAAATAAAAAAAAAGGGAAAAAAAAGGGAAACATATTCCTTGGGGCTTTGAGTGCTCGGGGCTCGCCACAACAGACTAAGTTGCATAATTAATTTATGCATATTTTTGACGAGTATTTTAAGCTGTAACACAAATAACGAAACAATGCAAACAAATGTGGAATAATGCCCGAATGGAATTCGAAAGCGGTACCTTCTGAATTTCTTAATTCCAATCGGAATCGCAATCTGAATTAGTATCTGAATCTTATTTATGAGAACCAGGAAGGAGGCGACAGCTCCGGTCGTGGGTGATTCACCTTGCCCATTGTACTTTATCCTTGTCGGGCCAAGGGGACGTTGTGGGTGGGGATTGGGGGTGGATGCGGTTTTGGTCAATAATTTTGAGACATTTTTTTTTTCAGGGGGAAGTACACACTTACTACTGCTGTCCTGGGAGGAGGAGGAGTTCCTCGACTACGATCGGGGGGGTGCAAAGAACAGGAACGAGACGACGCAAACGACGACGATTTATTAGATCACTGATTGGAGGAGCTCCACGCGGCTCCAAGAGCGATTGGACAATGCGTTCCGATTGGCGTTGGGCCGGCGCTTTTATAAGCCCCAACCTGCCCCTGCCACGCCCCCAGCCCCCACAGCATCCCGCCTCCTGAGAGTCCGGTAGTTCTCGCTCTGGGTCTCTTCTGTGCACTCGAAAAAACGAATCTCAGATGGCTCATTTATCGACCAGGGAAATCACCAAGGTAACAACTAATCAGGGAAATTTACACACAATTTAGTCATGCTTCATCAATAGGCTTAAAAACTATATTTTTTTAATGGGGTTATTGTATTGGGTTCATTCAAGACAGAGCTATTAAAAAGCGCGGGCAACGCTCCTAATAATTAACCGATAAATCATCAGCGTTATTGTTTCATAGCTACTTAAAGTTAATCAATCTTTATAAAGCCAATAGCTAACATTTTTGAGAGTTAAGATTCGAAAATAATTCAATAATCGTTTGAAACTAACATAGCTTATAAGTATCCATGGTTGCCCCTATGATATGATCCATATTTATCTACAATTTATTATTAAAGAGACTGTGTTTTTAGGATTTTCTGAGCGGGAAAACCTGCCAAAGTTTGGAAGGAAATACCCCCCAATTTTCGTAGAATACCCCGAAATTTGTGCCAGTGCAAAGTGCCACTCTCGGTGGCACTCTCGTTCTGTTTCTTGTCTTGTGTACACATTGCTGCTGGTTTTTATTCTGTTTTCTTTTCGCTTAATTATATATTTCGTTTTTTTTTTCTGTTGTTTTTGGCGCTCTTGACGTTATCACCAACGGATCGCCAGCCACAAAAAATACAACAAATAATAATAATAAAAAAAGTATCAGCATCTGTGATGCTTATCACTCGGGCAAGCGCCTCCCGTCTTATCTATCCGTTCAGTTCTCTTCTGTTCCGATCCGTTCAGATTTTTTGTTTGTTTCAGTTTCACTCGTAATCGCAACAAAGTTGTGCATACAAAAACACGACTTTCCAATCTTTATGGCCCATGGTTCAGAAAATGCAGTGCTCTTCCTCCATCGTAACCCTCGTGGGGTTTAATTGCCAAGAAAATAATTATTTGAAGGCGGGGTCCTTGGCGCCAAAAACCGAAACGGGCCAGAACCGGTTGCAAAGCGGCGGAGAGTCCTTCTAACATTTATTTTCAGTTCAAATCTTTTCTATTCAGTTGCTAGGGCTTAGCATCATGTATATTGATGACGGAAAACAAGACACAAATGAATTAGCAAATACAATTATTCCAAGAAGCGAAAAATTCCCAGCAAACCCACTCATGGCATCGAAACGGGTATGAACCGGTTAGGGGCGCACGTTTTGAAAAGCCTGCCAAATGGAAGCCAAAATCAATACCCGCATGGAACTTTTACAAATCGACTTCGGCAATATCCAGGCAGTAACATAAATAGCTCTCCGTCTAGTATTCTTTATAGAGCATTCTTAATAGTATCTGCCTGTGTGGCGTGTGTGCTCCCCTCCGGACTTTATTTATTTTTTGTTGCGTCGCCTTGCATGTGTCCGACGATTTGCGTGGCGGCGAAAGATCTACGTAATTTTTGTCCATTTCATAAAAAATGTTTCAGTTTATTTTCGTTTTTGTCGTGTGGTTTTTTCCGCAGCCCCTAGAGCCGTGAAAATAAATCGGGGCACACTTTCAACTTGAACGCAACGAGCCAAAGACGATTTTCAGACATTATCTGATTGTTCGATTCCGAAGAGCTACAAGAAATTGGAATACAAGGGAGGGGAAAACTCTTGATCAGTATTTGAGGTTGCAAAATCAGGAAACAATTGGGTTTCCTCATATTTCCGCCGTGATCTTGGCGATCAATCAGACCTGCATAGATTAATTAATCGTTTCAAGTTAAGGCGTATATCTTCCACTGGAATAGGAAAAACTTTGGCCCTTTTCTGCAGATTAGAGGCACCCAGAAACCCGTGATTTATGTGAGATAAGAGGGCTGGGGGCATAAATCCCCGCCAGTGGCAGGCTGTCACAAAAAAAACATCAACAGACTTTAAGCCGCATCGCCATAAAGAGTCTATACAAATTTTGCACTGACGTCAGTGAGCCATAAAGGCCCAGTGTGTGCTCAGAGCTCTGGGCGGGAGCAGCCGAAGCTGGCGGGGATCTTCTTAGGTATGTTATGTGCGATGATGTGGGGTCCGGAGGCGATTTTGGCAGCTAAAGGACAACACTTGGAGGGCCTGGTGGCTCTCCGGTCACGAGGGCTGACAGCCTGTCTGTCTGCTGTCTTCTATGTTACCTGCTCCGGCCGAGTGGCGATCCGGATCCGGCCAAGACACCGGCATGTTTCTTCCCCCTCAGCGTTGGCAGCTGACAAGGTGGGCAAACAGCACTGAACTTGGGCAGCCATGTCTCCGTACACACATCCCACAATTCCAATATTTGCCCTAGGTCTTTACTTTTCACCAAAATATACAAAAAATACAACAGCAACAGCAACAGCACCAGAATAATTGCGAAATAACAATGGCGTTACGAAAACATAGGTATTTTTAACCGCCTCGAATGGTATTGTTTATTTCTTACTGGGATTTTAAATGCAAAGAGATGCACGAGGTATTTTTAGAAATTTAAACATTACTCCTATGAATCCCTTTAGCCCTCCCAGATCCTCTGAAGATCTTAACCTTTAATGATCTAACTTTAGCTTTATGATTGCATAAAGACGATTTTCTAGCGGGAAAAGTTGGATGATTGAAACAAAGTATTCTTGAGTAATCTGTTTACAAAACCATAGATACCCCAAATAGGTTGCTTCCACAAAATATTCCACTGAATCTGCTACAATTTAAACATACTCGTAAGTAAAAATATCTTTTAGAAATCCCTTAAACCCTCGCAGATCCGCTGGGGACTTTAACCTTCATCCCCAAAACCCATTTTAATGCCTCCTATATTCCCGAGTTTTCCATGGCTTATCACCTGCCGGTTTTAATGATCTAACTGTAGCTTTATGATCTGCAGCATTGATAATTATCAAAACATCCACTTTATAATCGGCCTAGAGGGGCTTTGCGGGGCTTTGCTGTGACGCAAAAAGTCACGGAGCTCGAGGCGGGTTGCCGGTCACGTGAATGCGACTTCATGTGGTATTGAGTGGGTATTACTAAGTGTCCCGTCATTGTCTATGATCTGGCATGGTCTTTCCCCCCAAAAAAAAACCTCCCCAAGAGCCCCGCGGAACCCTTGCCCAGGGCTTTCTGTTTTGAGAATTCTTTGGAGCCATCGGGCACTTGATTAATCATTGCATGCTCAATAACAATTAAGGCAAAGTAAGGCGATATATGGGAAAAATACAAGATCGGTGGTGCTCTTCGGGAATTGAAAGAGCTGCTGTGGATGTGCAGTGCGATGATGACTAAACCGATCGAAAAAATCAATTCGATGCCCAATTCGGATGCGATGTCCCAGACAGAAAATAAAGAGCCAGAAAGCAGCTGAAGGGCCCGAAGAGCCGCTGCCGATGCCGAAGAATTCTTCTGGGGCAGTGCAAACCGGTTAGATCCGATGCCAATCAACCCGCTGAACCTTTAAGTCTCGCTCGGCTACGTCACCAGCATTAAATGCAAAAAAATTAACAGAAAAAGATGAATCGATGCCAGATGAGCGGTTCCGTTCCACAGAACATTTTCCAAATCGACTCCAAGACAAGCCCATTGAAAATGTCCGAAAACTTTTACTTTCACAATATTTCTATTCAAAACTTTAGCTTTTTAGAGTATACCATTGAATTAAAGTATCTCAATCTCATTAAAAACAATACAAAAACTATTGCAATTCCTTTATAAGATCTTTTTAAAGTGATTATTTCAAGCATAGATAAAATGCAACTCATTGCTTTTACATTTTCCTGAAAACTATAAGAACAAATTATAAAGAAATCAATGCAATCAAAAATGGTACCAATTTGTACTCTTCTGCAATTGCTATTTGAATATGGCAAATGGAAAATGACAAAAATATTTGTATATCTGTTAATTATATTATTATTATAGATATTTTGGAGAACTAATCCATGCCTATCAAAAGGGCACTGCATCTCCTTAGAATTTTCTACAGCATTGTTTACAAATATGAAAAAACTAGAGCATATAGCCTATGCCTTTGCATATCCACTATATGTATCATTGGATAGAAATCCGGGCAGAAGCCAGAGGTGGGCGAAAATACCTAGATTTTTCCAGTTGGCCTCGCCATTGAATCGGAAGCTGTTGTGATTGCCAACAATTGAAAATCGAGAGGAAAAAAAACGTGGAAGACGATCTGTCTGCTTGAGTGGTTTTCCAGAGCAAAAGGCATTTTTTGTGCCTATTTTTTTGCTGTTGTGTCGCAGAAACAAAGGCCAGCAAAACACAACAAAAGTATCAACAACAACAATTAGAAACTGCCACATGTCGCATCGTTTGTATTTTTTTATTAAATGGGATATATTCGCAGTTCCCTGGGCCTTTGTTATCCCAGCCAAAAGCCGTCCAACTGTCCCCGGGATAACTATGATTTAGAGGGCCTAAGCCCAAATGCAATCAAGCCATTATATAGCGGTTATATAGTAGTGGGTGCCAGTAGTAAGTATTACCTGTCGACTACCGACTTGGGCAAACATCGAGGGCAAAAAGACAGGGCCCTCGGCTGCAGTTAAATATAGTATGTGTTTTACTGCAGCATTCATATAATGAGATGTAACATTTGCATACTGATAGCCCCGGGGCGGCAGTATTTCCGTTTTATCAAAACCCTAGAGAAAGTGCCAGATCGGTGAACCCCGAGCCCCTTGAAAACCCCATGAAAATCTGCGATTCTTTGGAGGTTTTCCTGCCTTTGATTTGGTATTGGCTTGCTAAATGCACGGGGCGAAAAACCTTACTATTTAACTGCTAACTGCGGCCGAGCAAACATTTCAATCTGTAAATATCTATTGATACATTTGCGGGTTAAAAATAAGTTCATGCCAGTGTATCAGGCGGCAAAAACAGGCGGCAATTTTACATGTTTTTTTTAGGTTTTGTGGCCGCCAGCTGCAGATGGGGGGGCCAATGACTTGGCGAGCAAATACTGAACCTCAGAGGTTCCTTAAACTTATCTTAATACATCGCAGACAATTCAAAAACTGAAAAAACAACAGGAAATCGAAAGAAAAACAGAGCTCTTGGGGCCCCCAATTTGCATATGAAAAGCGCTCTTCTGCTGCACAGCTCAAATCTCATTCAGATCAAAGCAATTATGCTGCTAATTGCACAATTAGGTTCCCTGTCAATTGCCGAGCCCCCGGCGCACAAAAAGCCAAGGAAAACAAACACTGTTTTCTGCAGGGCCAGCGTTTACTGTACCCCCGGCATTCGGATCGAAGAACTTTTCACTGACCCAAACCGATTCGAATCGGTTTCAGCCGCCCCCCAAAAAACCAAATGAGCGAGGGCATGACGGACCATACGAGTATAAACAAACAGATAAATAAATAATTACGCCAAGCAGGCAAGTTTTATAATCGAACCAGGCAGAAGATAAGTTTTGCTATTTATTTAGAGGGAGGACTCCAAGGATTGTGGGAACTTCCTGTTGCAGGGCTTGCAAAAAAACTGGAAACCAAACGGCGCCAATTTCGGACTGACCTCCCAGATACGAGTGCTTGCAAATATTTACATATATCATTTTTTATATGAGTATGTACGGTATAACGTTTTTTTTTTTAGATTTCGTATTTCTGGCACGTTTCCCTTGTCTTATCCGGCCGGGCAAATATTTTGATTAAATTGCGAATTCCTTTGTAATGCAGTTTATTTCTGTTACAGGGACTAGGTCGTAAAGCTTACTTACGTGTGACTTCTGTTTGATTTGCCGTGTGGGGCGTGGTCGTAACTTGTACACAATATAAGTAGGTGCACATATATGCGATAGATACATATAAAGTCAATGCGTTTTATGCAAAATGGCGGAATCAAGTGCAATTACAGCCCATTGAATGGCCAATTAGGTGTGAGGCTCGGTCGCGGAAAGGCTGGCGAACCGGCAATACTCTTTGGCAATTGTTCGCTAAACTTTAAATACTAACTAATAACTGAGCCAGCAATTGGAGTTTCCAATGTTTGGGTCCCTAGGCATTAGTTCTTAAATTGTTTTAAATTGTCTTATGCAAAAGATATAAAGTAAACTCAGCCACAGAAATATTTCCTTTAAGTGAAAACGTAACCTTATAGATACGAAAAAAGGGTTGTTACAAAATTACTGCTTTTATTTATCATATCATAATCCTAAATACAAATAAGGATAAACACAAAAGCTGTTTTGATTGTTGGCTTAGGAAGTTTTCATGTTTACCGAGTTGCATAAGTTTATTGAGTCTCAAATAGCAACTTAAACTGTCTAAATGATGCTCATTTATCGCCTCTTTTTGCGCCTTGGCCAATCTCAACAAAGGGAACTATATCTATGCAATTTTTTTGTTTGCAAAATTCGCAAAACGAAAACATAAACAAAGCTTTCACCTTGACTTTGGCCTTTGGCACTGCTTGGCGGGTACTCACCTCCTTTTTGTGCACTGCTTGCAGCAATGGCGGTCGTGTCCCGTTATCGCTGATTTTGTCCAATCGTAAATGTTCTTGTTGTTGTCGTTATTGATCGTGTTGTTGTTGATGGTGTTGTTGTTCGGATAAAGCTGCGATATTGCTTCCATTCAAAAAGTTTTCCTGGATTTTCCAGAGTTCAATTGGATGATATATTTAACTGAATGCTATCTGGATTGTGGTCGAAATTTGTAAGCTCTTGGTAGGCTCTCTCTCTGGTTATATTCGAGTGTGAAACCTAAAGAATGAAATTGTATTAACGGGGATAATCAGATGTTTATATAAATCGAACTCAAGCACCTAATTTGGCTGAGCATGTGCAAATCAGCGCACGTTTCACCCAATTTTCCACCCAGCAGCCAAAATATAAACAATACGCCAAACACGTGAACGCGCAGATCGGATGAGTGGTATTATTCGTGCGTTCTATATGTACATTCAAGGTCCCACCCAAAATCATAATAAAACAAGAACGAAATCGAAAGTCTAAACAGGTGCGAGGGAGAGAGGGATTTTGTTGTTCGCTGAAAAATGAAAATGGAAAACAGAAAAGCGGACAAACTGATTTTAACTTGTTTATTTCGGTCGCTAGGGGGTGGGTGAATCTGTTTGCTATTTCGATCTTTCGAATGGCTATGCACATATACTTCTTTAGCCTGTTCTTTTTGTTTATGTTTTTCGGTTGTTTTTGTTACTCACGCACAAGAAAAATTGATAAAATGTTTGGGTACGCAAAATGTAGTTTCTTAATTTGTTTGCAAAGAGGTTCAGGGAATATTTGATCATTATTCAAAAATTTCCAGTTTCTAACAACTTGTAGAGGTCAGGATTGTTTTAATTTTGAAAGAATCCTTAGAACATGATAGTTTCATATACAGTGACTATATTCATAACCCAAATTGTTGTATCCAAAACCCAAAGAGGTGGAACAAATGTTCCCCTATTGGTTGCACTGCCCGGTTCCCGTTCCTATTCCCGTTGCAACCGGTTAAACCGGTTGTACCGTTTTTGAGCGCGTCAATGTTTCGAAAATAGATCAGCTTGGAAACTATCCATTCGACAAGTACAAAAAATGAAGCTGTTGCCGAGTGTCTGTCCCAAAACATATCTTTTTTGTCATCTGCTCTGCG
Source organism: Drosophila ironensis (assembly GCA_021223825.1). Taxonomy (NCBI): domain Eukaryota; kingdom Metazoa; phylum Arthropoda; class Insecta; order Diptera; family Drosophilidae; genus Drosophila; species Drosophila ironensis. Next base: position 190,607 of record JAJJHQ010005124.1, read on the forward strand.
TACAAATTTGAAAAACGAATCGGAAATCATCAACGAGTTTCTGTCCTTCCTATTTCGATGCGGAGGTCAATGGGCACTTGGACTGTGTCGACACCAACCGATTCTCGTTGTTGCGCTATTTTTTCTCTTGGCAAGATGGCAAGGTGGACGAGACCTGTTCGGTCTGGAACGGGGCAGATTGTACCAGGGGCTAAGTATAGACCAGACTGCGATGAGACTCCCACTCTTTGGCATGTGTGACGTCTCTCGGAACTTACTTATAGCATATACACACATATCTATATCGGACCTGGACAATCAGTCTGGCCCCTTGACGGGGTCGACACGTGCGAATCTGATCAAAACTGATCAGTTTATTGGAACCGACTGGACCAGATCGAAACACAAAAAAAAAACTCCCCTTGTTTACCTGGTCCAATTGAAATTAGCATGCAAATATTGTACAATAGAGCCAAGTGAAAATATTCCCACAATTTAAATGCAAATTTCGAGTAAACAAAACCAGGCGCACACAATATTTACTTGTGTTATTTTCCGCAGCTGAATATGAATATTTCAATCAAATTGTATGTAAATATTAGATCGTGCCTTGGTACAGTTTCACTCAAGTGTTCCTTACTTGCCCGACTTATCCTTTCTCAGTGGACCTTGGTTTTCGAAAACTATAGTAAGTTTTCCACTTGTTTGCGTTGTTTTTTTGGTGTTAGATGCTTTTTGGGTGGTGGAGTGTTTATAATTTGGATATTTGCCAGCTTCTTTAACGGCTCGATCTTGTTGTTTTATTTGTGTTTTTATTGATCTGTTCGCGCTCTAAAAACGATTGCGGATTGCAGATTACGCAGTGAAATTAAATTGATTGGGGAAACGCCTGGGAAAATGCAAAAAAATAAAACACTTGTTGCCTGGTTCTCTTTTTCAGCTTTATTGAATTCTTGATTTGATTGAGACTTTTTGTCCGGCTCTCGGATAATCGCAGATTTTGTGTGCTAATGTCGCGGCTTGAACTTTAAAACTGAAAACGTACGAATTTCAGATGTTTCGCATTGTTTAGTTCGCTGTGAGCTCTCCCATTGTTGTTGTATTATGTTTACTACGCCAACCGCGGCAGAGGCTTCTGCCCGGTCTCGTTCCCGGTCCCGATCCCTGCTCCCCCCTGCTCCCCCTCCCCCCCGGTCTCTGTCACTGTCTCTGTCCCGAAGCCAACCCCTAAATACAAGGCATACGTATAGGTGGGTGGGTGGGTACCGGGCATCTACCCATGCCCATGCCCATCCATGCCCATCCATCCATCCATCCGTCCAGCCGTCCATCCATCCACCCATGCACCCCCACAATGGGAGCGCTCAATGAGCTTGAGTGTCATCCACTTAGGAAGCGCCAACCACTGAACTCGCCACAGCAAAAACAACATGTACTAACTATAGTAACAACAACTAGGGAACCGAGAGACGGCGGCAGAGGTCGATGTCGACGTCGCCGTCGCCGCAGATGATTATAATACAATGGACGATAATGCGAGCGATCATGTAAATTAGATTTGTCTCAGTTGGCGACGTTAGGTGGTCAGATCGGTGGATCGTTGGATCGGTGAATACCGAACAGGGATCCGAATGGGAATCCAAATCCGAATCGGAATAGCATCCAAAGCAACCTCTTTGGCTCTTGAGCTGCGATTTGATTGCAACAAGGGCTCTTAGTTGCTTTTATTTCCATTTCTACAACTATCGTAATTTTTCCCGCTTCTTTTTTTTTTTTTTTTTTTGTTTCTCTCAAGTGCTGTTCAGAGAAATGGATAACAAGCCTGTGAAGTGGGCGTGGCAGTCGAAGAAATAAAGAAAGACACAAAAAAACGACATATAGACATTATATGGAGACGAGAAAATGAAAACCGGGAAACGCTTTGGGGGAGAAAAAGGAACTGCGACTAGCAGCAAATTGAAATAATTCAATTAATTTGCATTGTAAGTATAAGCACGCCGCTCAGGAATTGTAATCAAGAATTCGAGAAAATGTGGGCACAATGAAATCAAGCTTAAATGGAAGGCACTCGTACTCACTCACGTATGCCATGTACTAGATGCTACTTGTGTGCCAAGTGGCCACTTCGGGTGCCTCCAAAAATGATTGCAAAGAAGCAACGCAGAATCTCTGCGGAAGGAAATGATTCGGTGGGAAAAACTCAGCCAGCGGGGAGGTTACATAAATATCCTATAGAACCTTCCGATCGTTGGGAAGCAAGCGTTGAAACAAATGATTTGTTCAAATCTTCCGAATAGCTGTTCGCAAAATATGGTGCTGTTTTTTTTTCAAATTTAACGGTCGAGTCTAAATAGTTTGGCGCGCGAAATAAGTGGTACTTATACAACACTTGACGCGTTTCAAGCACGTCTTTACCAGCACTACCTGAAGCGGTGTCCAACACTTTTTGGTGAGTTCGCGGATGGTATCTTTTTTTAATACTATTTTGCAAAATTTCTCTATTGGCGTGGATGTTAATATTTAAGCAATGGTAATATAAAGCTGCCCATATAATAACCAAACGCATCCTCGCTTTATAATTTCAAACCTGTAGGCGTGTAAAAACTGCAACCGATAGGTGCGTTTGGTATTTTCCTACGGGTGGCAACTCCCTGCCACCAGTTGCAACCCTGAGGCTCCATGTGTTGCCATTCCACGCGATTGTCCGAGCCGCACACGTTTTGTTTCTTTGTGCAAGCATTGTCTCTGCAATTTCGCGCAACAACGCCGTTCGTAAGGTCCAGCACAAGCTGTTTAATCGGTCAGGCGGTGCAAAGAGAATTGTTAAGCCATAGCGGCGGCCGCACTCAACCCCTACGCCCTGTGGTGGCAACTCTGGGAACGCCGGCCATGTAATGTAAAATAAAAGGTGGAACGTAGACACGTGTTTAGGTTCAGTGCAGTCAAACTTTTCGCCCGACAGCCGTTAAAATTCGTTTGAAAAACGTGCAAAACACCCAGTGTGTGAAACCAAAAGCCGGGGCCGCCAACAAAACAATCAAGAAGCTTTCAGCAAACGGCAAAATAAGTTACCGAAGCGGTGGCAAGAGGTAAGCAGCCGAAACACGCGGAACATAACCTAGTACACACACACACCGAAAGCCGCAACGCAGGCGGCCCAACGGCAAACGCAAACGCAAAAGCAAAAGAAAAAGCAAAAGAAAGAAAGGAAAAGCCAGAAGCGCAAAGCGCGTGGCCAAAACAAAGCCGTGTGTTGTTGTTTGTGCAACTCCTGCGGCGCAAAGAAATCTCTCCCAGAGTTGAACCTCTTTTTTTTTCTTATTTTTTTGTATCTTTTTGTTCGAGTGCTTTGGGGGGGGACACCCCCAACTTGTTGTTTGTTGCGGCGAAATCGAGAGCGGTATTACACAATGCCACCACATACACTGTGCGTATAGGGCACACACATATCTATGCTCTCTGACTCACTCACACACACACACACACACTCGAAAAGTGTGTGTGTTGCAGCTTTCACCCAAAGAAAATCGGCCACTCCCCCCGAGGCCCGAATCCCCTAAATATATATACATATATACTAATATCCCATCTAATACATATATGTGCGTATATAGAGCGATTATACAACGCGCTTTGCGCCGAATTAGCTGACCATATGATCGGGCCAACCACGTTGCCAAGATTATAAGAAACGAAGCGCTTTTCGACCTTCTTCTTCTCCTCCTCCTCCTAGTTGTTGTTGCACCTGCTTGTTTTGATTCTCTCTCCTCGACTACGCTCCTCTCTCTTTTTGATAAGACTGTGTGGAAATATTAGCCCCTCCGCCCCCCCTGCTCGACCCTTTATGGTTTGGTATCATGGAAATTCAAGTTTTCGTGGCAACAACAACAACAACAAGACAGCAAGTTCAAAGTCAGCGGCGCCCAAAAGTGCGCCCAAACATGTTTGCTGGCCTGCTGGCCCGCTGCTGGCGACTGACGGCTGACGGCTCTCGTGTAAACAAGCCTCAACTTTGTAGGCCCAACAAAATAAGACCCAGTTCCCTCCCCCTCCCCCCCGAGTTCGAGTGTGAGCCCGTCACCCGGTTCCGCGATTGGCGATTAGGAAACGCCACAGCTGTCTGGCTTTTGTGCCCTCCGATGGGCATTTTATGGCCCTCCCGCCACCACCTCCGCCTCCCCCCGGTACTCCTTCACTCGTCCGCCTTCGCCCCCACTCCTCCTCGCATATGTTGTAATCTTTACACTGCAAACTTTGGGGTCAAAACTATGGATTTCCGGTAACAAGTGCCCCAATTTAGGTGTTTCTCCCTTGTTTCGAGGGTTAAAATATGAAATACCTATTCAGTTTCCCAAGATCTATCAGATTTGTCTATAAAAATGGTTCAACTACCATAACTTAACAATAAAAACAAACAATTATGTTGTTTTCTATGTTGCATTCCGCAAAGCTTAGTCTCCAGTAACCCTAACTCTCAAATGGTCTTGAATTGCAAAGTTTGGGGTCAAAACAAGTGACCAACTTTAATGTTTCGAAGGTTTAAATATGAAATATCTATTATGTTTTCCAAGATCCATCAGATACGTCTATAAAAAAGGTTACACTACCATAAATGAACAATAAAAACAAACAATTACGTTGGTTTCTACTACAGTAACCCTAACCCTAAATGGTCTTGAATCGCTACCGTATGGTTTATTAAACTATTATGTTTGTTTTTGCGTACTCCGCAAAGCCTAGGGGGACAATCTCCAGTAACGATAATCAAAAACAAAGCTCTTCCTGTTTAAATATGAAATATACATATGCCACTCCGATGATTCTCTCGACTTCAGTTTTAAAGGAAAACATCTCGATGTTCCTTACCTTGCAAATCTTAAGACAACAAGCAAGCTTCAAGCCCAGCTAAGCCGAGTGTTTGCGCATCCGGTAGCGAGTTTTCACATGCGATTTGTTTTTCCATATCGTATCACATGCCGGTGATTTTGGCGCTAAAACTAAGGGGACGCGATACAGTCTTTACCCGAACTGTTATCTTGCAAGTCGGCTTAGTATTTCTCTATCTATTGGAGTCATTTACTTGACCATCTCCTATTAATTCAAACTAATTGCTTAAGGTTTGTTGAATAGCAAACTTGGAAATGCTACTTTTTCTCGCTGTGCAGCTTGTTTGGAGCGATTGCCGATGGGGGCACCTTATCAACGGCCCCCTAACAGCCGAGGACCTTCAGGTGACGAAACATTGTCGGCCACAGTGGAGCATTCATATAAAGCCCGCAAGCGTGCGTGATCTTAATGTCAATTTACCGCTAAAGCAAGAGAAACCGATTTCTAGTTAGCCAGACATCTCATTCGAGCTTTTCGCAGGAAATTTTAACTACCTAGTGAGCGCGTTCGGAGTAAAGCTCATCGGAAACCCTCAAGTTTCAGGGAACTTCTCATTTGCTGGGTTCTTATACATAGACGGTCGGGAATACTGTATTTTTAGCTTTTAAAGCTGCATATGTATTTCCTAAACTGGGTATACATGAATTTTAATGTTTTTTGTGTTCCATTTCGAACTCATCCATCTTTAACCATGGATATCTATGGTTAGGCTTGAACAATTGCTGTATTAGCTTCTGTAGGCTTTGATTCAAGTCAAAGATAGTCTGGAATTATGTGTTTTCTATTGTAATTTCGAAAATATTATTAAATTAATAGATTGGAAGTCATAGAATCTATGGCATCTTTGGTATTTTCAATTCTGTCTACGCTGGTTGCTATAATATTTTCAAATATACCTAAATTCCATTGCATTTAGTATAAACTTTATAGAGAAAGGAAACAATATCAACAGGGAAAGGTCAAGTGTTCTTTTCATCTCCTCTCCACTGCAGTTCGCCCTTTGGGGGTCCCACTGTGGTGTTGAAAATCATTAGGAAATGACAAAAATCGGAATGTGCAGTGCGGATGGATTTCTTTGTTCTAATGAGCTCTCTTCCATCTCCCCCGACCCCGCACCCCTGGCACCGTTATTCGTGGCTCTCTTGGCGCGCGAGTAGGTGGACCGCAGCGCAGTGTTGGGAGAGGGGGGAGAGGGCGCTAAAAAAAACCAGGGGAGCGGAGGAGAATGGAAAGTGGAGTGAAGAGAAGACAGACACAGACAGACACGAGGCGGCAGAAGCTGCGAAATCCGCGAAAGAAATGGCAATTGGCACTAGTAGTTTCCCTTCGAAAGGCGGAGCAGTCGCTGCGGATATCTCGAGTCCATCTCACGATCCTATTTCGCCGGCATTTCGAACCGTTTTTACCGATTTTCGATACCCCAGCGAACCGATACGAAACGCGAATCCCCCTCTGAAAAATAAATTCCAAAACGGAACGCAACGCAAAGCAAACGAAATCAAAGCCAAAGCCAAAGGCAGTCAAAAAAAAAAAAGGTTTAGCGAGAAGAGAGGTGACGATTATTTCGATGAGTTGGCGGCTGGCAAAGTGTTTTCATAACTTTTAGTTTGTTTTGTAATGATTTCGTAACTTTTGCCGTTTGGCTTTTTGGCCCAAAACGTAACGGTCTCGGTTCTTGTTTGTTGTTCTTTTCTTTTTTTTGTTTCTCATTCCGTTTGTTGTTGTTATTGCGCACGCGCTCTTTCCACGACGATCGCTTGGCTCTCTCCTGCTCTCTTTGCTTCCGCGTGGCATTCAAATTGATTTTGTTTTTGCTTTTGTTGTTGGTAGTGTTGTTGTTGTTGCTTTGCACCGCTCGACATTTTTGTATTCTAAATTTACGTATTTTTATTTGTTACTATAAATACACACGCAATGTAGGGAAGGGAAAAAGCCATAGCCGGAGACCATAGCCATGCCTGCGGGTCTCGTGATTCTCTAAAAACAATTTCAAAAATACCTTTTAATTGTTTTTCGACCGCAAAACGAGGAATACCCGTTCCATATTTCCCCCCAAATGATTTAGTTCTAAATAGATTTCTTATCAGCTTGCCATGACAAGCATTTTGAATAATTGTTTATAATTGTATTTACGATTTGAAGTCCGATCTGCGATTGTAAATTAGCCGTCTTGATAGGCATCTTGAGATTTTTCAAGGAAAGTATTGGCAAATCCTAAAGATTGAGCTTTGCCCTTTCAATTGAATTGAATATTAAGCAGCCGGTCGTCTACAAATGTTCGCTTTGTGTGAAACTGATCGGTATCCCATTTAAAAAGGAAATTGTTGGTGCATCTTGAAGATTGCTGCATATAACATCATTTTAGCTTTTATATTGAATAGAACATAAGACGGTGTTTTCCGAACTATAGTAGATTATGTTTTATGGATCACCTTTTCGAGGAATTTGTTGGTTAATCTTGAAGTTTGCTTCATACAACATCATTTTAGCCTCTGCATTCAATTGAACGTTTACGTTTTTTTACACAAGCTTTGATAATGTTTTATGTGTGATCTGTAACCAATTTCTATGGAAATTGTTGGCTAATCTTAAAGATTTCTGCATATAACATCATTTTAGCCTATACAAATGTTAAATTGAATATTGAGCGGTATATCTTTGGTATACATTTTCCCTTAAATTGGATATGTTTAATTTTCAAAAGAAATTGTAGCTGAATCTCAGAGATTGCTGTATATAACACTTTGTACCGTTTTTGAAGTACCTAAATATTCAGAGGTATATCTTTTGTACCGGCTTTACCGGTTGATTTTCCAATGGAGTTATGAATAAACCTCAGATATTGCCCTTTAGCCCTAAGCTTACCCTTTTTACCGAAGTACCCAAATATTGAGAGGTATGTCTTGGGTACAAATTTTAGCCTCATCTTCGATGGGGTCTGATGTTCCATGCGTCTGATCAGTATCCCATTTCGTTTCCTTTTCTTGATAAGCTAAATCAACCTCTGGGCACTAATCATTGAAATTTGGGAAGCAAAGCCAGCAGCATTGAAAACCTCCCAACAAATATCAACTTGTAAGGTATACAAGACCATAACAAAACAATATAAACTAAAACGGATATCGCTCTCCATTGCAGATCCTTCAATATTCAGCGAAAATGGTATCCGGTCGTCCTCTTCTCTACCTGTCACTGCCCGGTGTAGCATTTATCCTCGGGGTCTTTTGGTTCCGGCGCAGAAACAAAAATCGCTTAGACAAGCCCGATGACGAGGACACAGCCGCCTCGAATGCCGACCTCAAGGAGGCGGCCGTGGAGCAGCGCCGCGCCAACGGGGTCCTTCAGAACGGCAAGCTGGCCAGCAAGTCGATGAACATCAACGGAACCATAGCCAACGGAAATGGAAGCGGCAGCGGCAGCATCAGCAGTGGCAGTGGCAGCGGGGGCGAGGAGAAGGAGAGCCCCAATACAATGCTATACGGAAAATCGGCCCCCATCAAGATCCAGAGCAATGGACGCAGCTCCTCGGGCAAGCACCAACAGCAGATTGACTCGGAGATGCTCAAGTCGAAGATCCAGGACGCGGAACACAAGAAGCTCTGCGCCATTGACGAGGACTTTGAGAACCTCTCATCGCCGCGCGATCTGCCCGACTCGGTGAACAACCGCGTGGGCTTCTACAATCGCAAGACCAGCCACAAGACCGTGGAGCCGGTGGTGATCAAGGCCACGCGCACGCCCAAGATATCGCCGGAGAACTCGTTCCTCGACACCAACTACACCAACGGCAACGGCAACGGGCAGACCGAGTGCGAGCAGAACAACAATTGCGAGGCGGTCGAGCCGGTCGCTGTGAAGAAGGAAACAGTGCCGGAGGAGCAGCAGCAGCCTCTGAAGGATTTGAAGGATCTGAAGGAGACGGAACTGGAGGTGGACAGCAATGGCAACACAAACCAGAAGCGCAACGTGGACGCGGCCAGCCCCTCGCTGAGCATCTGCAGTGTGCAGTCGGGTGACTCGGGCAAGGGATCCAGCCTGCCCCGCTCGGAGGCGACCCGTGTGAAGACCACCTACGAGTTCCTGTTCCCGATCAGCCTGATCGGCCAGCTGTACGGCCGCAAGCGGGCCTTCATCAATCAGATCAAGGCCAAGTCGCTGGCCAATGTGGTGCTGGGCAAGAATCCGTACTCGGGCAAGGTGCGCGTCTGCACCATCGAGGGCACGGAGAGCGAGATCGACGCCGCGCTCGCGATGATCCGTCAGCGTTTGCCCGCCAAGCGCTATCCCAACTTTACGATGCAACGCATCCACTTTGCCCTGCCGCAGACCATAGTTCCTCTTTCGACAGAAAGCCTCTACAATCTACAAGTGAGTGCGGTGGATGAGCCAAAACCGAGCAGGTGACGTCGACACGACATGGCTAGCAAAGTACCGATGATGTTGTACTCGTAGTATTTCCCGCGCGGAATACGCAGAGACCTCTCTGCGAGATGGCTCTCTAAGTGCATTCCATAAAGGTGTCCCTGTGGTGCGTTTATGGAAGGCACTGTTCCTGTCGTGTCGGCGCTGCCGGGTGCCTGGTGCCTGGTGCCGGGTGCCGGGTGCCAAGGGTTTCCCTGTGTGTTTTCTGTGTACCGTGGCGAGGCGTACCCTAACCCCTAAACTACTATAACCCGCAGCTGAAACTGATCGAGGGCATCAACAACGATGTGGTGGTGAGCGCCGTGCTGTCCGGATCGCATGTGTTCGTCCAGCACCCGCTGCACCCGTCGCATCCCTCGCTGCCGATGCTGCAGAAGCAGCTGTACGACAGCTATAGCAACATGGAGGCGCCACTGCTGCCCAGTGTGGAGATCAGCGCCGTGTGCGTGATGCCGATCCATGGGGTGTGGTACCGCGTCCAGATTGTCGACGCGGATCCCGAGGACGAGGAGCGTTGCCTGGTGCGATTCCTCGATTTTGGTGGCTACATGAATGTAGACTTCAACCTGCTGCGCCAGATCCGCACGGACTATATGTCCTTGCCCTTCCAGGCCACAGAGTGCATACTGTCCAACATTGAGCCGATTGGTGAGTGAATCCTGAATCCGAGTGGGCCTGAATCCAAGGCTAATGATGTGTGTTTCCCTTGCAGATGGCGACAACTGGTCCATCGAGTCGGCCGATATCCTCAACAATCTAACCAAAGGCATTGTCTTGCAAGCACAAGTCGCCGGCTACAATAGTCACAACATACCAGAAATCTATTTATTCGCTTCCCTAGGTCCCAATGTGAGTATCGAGTATCTGTGTATCTGTGGGTGTTTTTTGCGGGCGCTCCGATTAGAGCGGGATGGAGCGAGGCCAGAGAGCGAGACAGGTGCAAAACACTTTCGGGAATTTGTTGTTTGCCTGATAACAGAATCTTAGCAGCTTAAATGGGCTTTCAATGTTTTAATTTTCACATGTTTTTGGGACGTAACTGGGTCAACTTGTTGGCTTTGCATTGGCCAATGATTATGCAACTTTTTATAGCTGATTTAAGGGGAAAGAAATATACTTTTTGGAAACTTATTAATTGTTAAACTATTCAAGAACAGTCCCTTAAAATTTCTAGCCGAAACGTGCAGTATTTTCGAAGGTTTCATTCGTCGTAATGCGTTTTTCTCGATATGCTAACATTTCGTGAACACGCTTACTAACCGATTTGATTTGATTTGTTTGAGACCGAAATTAGAGACGCTACAATGTTCACAGTGTTGACACTCCATAAGGAAGGCAATGTATACATTAATTTTTTAGTTTTTCATATTTAAGATATCCTAAACATTGTAGTAAACTGTCATAAAAGTTTCGTCATAAGGTTTTGAACATATTACACCCCAGAAAACACTTGAAAATCGTGAATTTTTCGACCCTATAAAGGAGAGTTGTCCCTCCTAATGTCAACTACCTTTAACAATCATAATTAGTTCCTTTGGGTTTGTAAGGTTGGTAAAAATCTAACGATATCCCTTTGGTAGTCAATGAATTGTTTTTTCTTTAGAGAAGTTTTAGAACCCTAACCCTTTTCCTGTTTGTACAACAGTTGGGATCCAAAGTTGCAACAGAAAATGGAAAAGTGAAATCTTACTTAAACTTTCCCCCTTAAATAAATTTTTGAAAGCTCTGTTTTGGATTGACGACTGTTTTGCCTATGCCACCGCCACCTTCAGTGAGAAACTTTCTAATACCGTCTTTGTTCTTGCAGAATGTAATTTTTATCAATAAGGAATTGGTCGCCCGAAATCTCGCCAAGTGGGTGGAGATGCGTGACTAACAGCCTTCGTGAACAACTCAACTAGCAAGCAAGCAGAACTATATATATATAAATAATTACACCCAAAAGCAGAAGCAGAACATCAACACTCGAACCCCACAAACAAGCCAACCACCAAGCCGCCAAACCGCCAAGCCAAGCCAAGCCGATTTGCCGCCTGGGCATGTGACTAAAAACCCATCAAAAGGCTGCATAAACCGGAAGCTCGCGCCGAGGATCACAGATCGCGGAAGGGAGCAGCTGACAGGGGTATCCCCCGGAGGAGGTACAGAGGTACGGAGGTGTGACTGAGACAACAGAGCCCTTGATTAGTTAATAGCAAAGAGAGAATACACACACGCATATAAGTATAAGATCACCGAGCATAAAACACAACCCACTACTCACCCACACTCGCCACCAACCAATCGTTCGTGAGGCAATGGTTTGTTTGCATGAGAGCCCGCCCCGCCGCCCCGGTAGCCGATAGTTCGATAGTTCAGATGCAGATCAAGGAGAAACACAAGGAAACTAACTAACGATAGGAAGCGGGCGAAAGGCAAGTGAACCGCATAAGATATTACCATACTATGCTGATAAGTAGGCTTTACCTAGTGTATATAGATTTTTATAAATTTAACAGGAGAAAAGTTAAAGCAAACACACACACTACCCCATTAAATTAAAGTCGAGCGTGCATCAGGATAATTCGAAAAAGTGAGGAGGAGTAAAGTCTAATTGAAAATTCAGAGTTAAGAGAGCTATTAGTTTGAATTCATTTGGTGGCTTTGCGTTAAGAGATATCGATATTTGTTTGTACATACGAGTATATAGTGTAGGGTTTTTTTTTTAGTATACATATATATACGTATATAATATATATGCAGAGGCGGGACTGTTTATCTATGCGTCATCAATCTATGGGTTCTTAAAAACTTATTTTTATACATATATATATTCTGCATTCGCGACCATTAACATTTTCGTTCAACTTTGAATCATACTCAAAACACGTTGCAAGTACAAGATTACTGCGAACCGAAAAGCAATAGCCGACGGAGTAACAATTGAAAGCACTTCAGCCGCAAATGCCTATAAGCAAAGAGAAATAAAATACAGACAGAAAACTAAGGTTACAAATCCGATATATATATATATATATTTATATATATACCCACATATATATAGTATTTACACATATGCGTGTGTGCCATTGTTAGTCAGCGGAAGGAGCGGAAGAAGAAAATGAGCAATTAACAGCCGAAAGCAAGCGAAATAGTGGAAATTTGTGTGTTCAATACCCTAGAATTCAACCCAAACCCATTGTAAATAAAAGTCAACACAAATTCAATCTTTGAATGCAAGGCGGACAAATGCTACAGAATAAAATTGTTAAAGAGTCGGAAAGGAACAATACAAAGCAACACAAAACAAACTAAAACTAAAACTAAACAAAACAAATAGAAAAGAAAGGAAAGGAAAGGAAACAAACGGCTAAAGATAGACTCTTTGTGTGTGCAAGGAAAACTCAGAAACTAAAATACAAAATATACAAGGAAATCGTTCATATAATGACTTGATAGACGAATCGCTTACAGTTACCAATTACAAATGCTCGGTGTTCAACCTAAAAAACAAAAAAGAACGCCGCAGTCTTTGAGCTCCAGTCTTTAGTGCAGCACAACCCACAAGAAACCAAAACAATTCAACACAACACACCACACCACAACGCCACAACGCCACAACACCACGCTAAGGGAACTCAACACGAACTAACCACAATACCACAATACACCAATGAATTAACACACAGCCCACTAAATCATGTTATGCATAATTATTTTGTTGAAAAAAGAGCAAAGTGAACCACGTATTTTACATTTTAACGTAGAGAAGGAAGACCGATCGGCAACAACGGATAGAAATATATGATATAAAGTTTAATGGAAGGAATGACAGTTCAGTTAATTCGTAGTCGTCGTCATTGTTCTCATTGTCGTCATCGTCATGGCCAAAAAAAAAAAAAAAGAAAACGCTAAAAAAGGAAAAAAACGGGAAAAAATATAGAGAAAAAGAAATAAAAATGGGCTAAACAAATAATTTAGTTAATATAACGTACAAGTGGTGATTATACATATGCGTATATATACCTGTATCTGTATATATTCACATATATATCGATATTCTTCATATATATGTCAACTTGAAAGACTTGGCGTGTTATTCTTTTTCTTTTACGGTAGTCTACTCTTATCATTATCATTATTATGACTTATTATTATAACAGATTATTTTCCTGTTTGTTTTTAGATCTTTCGTTTGTAATTAATTAACATTAACTTGCTTATTTAAAGTAATTCATTCTTATTGTTATATCACAACATTATTGACTTGGATCGACCACACTGTAGTGCAAATTCGTATAATGGATGCTCGTTTTTTTTATTTTTTTCAATTTGTTTACTCTATACAGTCTTACTTATTATAGTTTTACACTTATTGGATACTATTTTGAACAACAAAAAGGAAGCGGCGGTGTGCCGAGTTAAATTCGTAAATTCATTTTGTTTTGTCTCAATTTCAGTGTATACTTGTCTTGCACTTGTACAATTGTTGATAAACTGTTAAATGATAATAATTGACAGAATAGCGTTAGAGCAAACACAACTGACATGATGTAGAGCACATACTAAACTCTTAAACTAAACTAAACACTAAACTCTTAAACTAAAACTAAAACTAAAACAAAACACAAACCCTTAAACGGATAGTGAGTCCTTCAATGAAAAGATCATTCTGTGTGTGGTACTTTTATTTTTTTTTCTTATCGAGTAATGCTGAGAGACAAGAGAGTTTAAGAATAAGAATTAATTTATAGACGCATTCAAGTGTGAATAATTTACAAAACTAGTTATTAACTAAGTATAATTCAAGTACATTAAAATAAAACATTATTGAAAAGTAATTCAACCTTGTGTTTTCCTTACTTTTTGGATTGGCTGGGGGCATCTTTTCCAGATTACTTTGCTGACGGCACGAGCGAATTGGGAAATGCTATTTCACAGCACTTTTATGATGTTTGATCCGCAACCACAAAGGTTTCGAAATTACTAACTGCGAACGGACTTAACTTTACAATTCTTAAAGTACTTGCCCGGCAAGTGTCAGGGCTTCCAGAGCCAAAGTCGATAAGAAAGCTAGAGTCATCGTCCTATTCCGATATCGCTTGCAATCCGCCATAATTGGAGCGAAGATATATAACGATTTCTCGCGATTCAGGCGAATCAATAGCTTCGATCAAAGCGAATTGCCGCCAGTCGTTGACTGGCTGGCGCTAAACGATATCTAGATATAGTATCTAAGATCTACACCCGATTACGGGTTGTTTTAAGCCAAAAGTCTGCGTCGAGTCCACGATTGGCTAATTTTACTACCCGGTTCTTAAAAACAAGGCTATATTGAATTCATACAAATGTATGTGACAGGGAGAAGGAAGCTTTTCCGACCCTATAAAGTATCTTGATCAGCATCAACAGGCGAGTTGATCAAGCAATGTTCGTCTGTCTGTCTGTCCGTATGAACGCCTAGATTTTGGAAACTATAATAGATATAGAAAAACTAATTACATATTGAGAATTTTGTGATACCAGTGGAGTACAAGTTTGATTTAAAAATCGGTTACCTCCCCCCGCACCTCCACAAACCGCGAAATTTTGTAGCGTCCACAATTTTAACTCTAGAGGTACTAAATTTGGACAGTAGATTGGTAGAGCTAATACCTATCTATCCGCTTATCTGCTTACACATCACAAAAATGTGTTGCGCCCACACATTCAATGCTATTATAATGTTCTAAATATCAGGCGGAAACTGAGAAACAACGGGTATTTATAGTCGAGACGCTCGTCTATAATCGTTCTTACTTGTTTTGTTTCTTTGTATCCTTGGGAGCTCGTAAAATGGTCGCGGAGCAATAAATAGGCATTTAACCAAATCGATGTCTGGAACTCTGTGTTTTGGTGGTCACTTCTGCAGGGCTCTAATCTTTGGGTATCGAAACCGTCCAGTCATGACCGCCGGTTTCGGATAAGTTCGTAAAGTAAAAGTGGTTTTACCATCGATTTTTTTGTGTTCGGTTTTACTATGTCTACGTCTGCGGGTCCGTCTATCAAAAGGTATTTATAACGCCGCTCCCACTGACCATTTAGTGTTCCTTCTTGTTTTTTTTAACTGGCCCCTTTAGGGGTTTTATCTAGCCCCGGCGACTACTTCCTAGGTAGCGCTAGACAGAAATTACGAATCTACATTGGTAGGTCATAGGGATAAATGTAAATAACATGCCTCTATGATTCATTTTAATTAATCTTATCTTAATTTAAATAAGTAAATATTGTATCCGAATTTCAACGCTGAATTCAATGGTATTTTTCCCGTGTAGGTGGAATCTTTCGGGTGGTAAATCCATGTACCCCCATGCGTTTATCTATTTGTATCTGGGCACCTGGCATCTTATCAGTGATCTTCGAGATTTGATCAACAACGACACAGCAGTTTGGGGATCCCAGGCACTGCAAGAAAATGTCTGCGAACGGAACCAAAGGCAATGCCAAGCTTTAAATTCATTTAAGATTTAAAGACGAGATGCTCATAGGGTCTGGAGGTTCAGGATTGGTTATTCCCAAGTAAAAGCATAGAAACCATTCGCCAGACTTGGCAGATATTAAGCTACCAATGAGAAGCTCTAGTTTCCGGGTGGGTTTTTTGTTATGTGCATTCTGTTTTGGTGATAAATTTTGTATAGCCTTTGGAGGGGGCGTTGTTGGGTTGCCGCGCGGAGACTTCCTTATCCCCTTCTCGGAATTCCAGTCACCCCTATAGCCCGATCCCGATCTTCTCCAGAGATCGCCGCACGAAGAGCCCATTCGGAACGATCGCGAGCACGACACCAAAGTTATTCCCCAGATACACGGCCCAGGCATACAGGTAAGTTGCTCAGGTGCCTGTGTGTTGGGCTGTGTGAATAATTTCACGCTTGTTACCTGCTTGTACTTGTACTTGTACTTTGACGGTTCTTAAAGCGCCAATCGAGCGCCGAGCGTTCTCAGTTCGAGCCGTGGCATTCACGGCACCGCAGGCGCGCTTTCCGCACAAAAATTTAAATTCACGCAGACCCGGATCGTAGTCCTCCAGTAGAACCAATATCCAAGGGAATATAAACAACATAAAGCCGCCGAAGGAATCGGTAGCCACAGCCCAGGGCCAAGGGCTAACTAAAGCTGCCAACTAAAGCTGCAATCGAATCGGAAGAACTTCAAAACCAAGCCCAGCTTTAGCCGAAATCTGAGAGCCATGGAAATGAAAACCGCCAACGGAAACGGCAACGCGCCGGAAGTAAGTAAAACCAAAATCGGGGATGCAATCTTTTCGGCTAATGGAATTGGTGCTCGAAACTGAAGTGGCCCCCAATGGCAGATTAAAAGGCAAATACGAATGAAACAGTCAGTGTCGAAAGTTAGTGCACCGTGTGACAGCCCCATAAAATCCAAAGAACCAAACTAGTTTGGTGCGGCGATAAAAGCCGAGAACGTTTGGACTTTTACCCAATAATTATGCTCTATTTTGATTAGCCCTTTAGTCAGCCGGCTATCCGGGGGAATTTTGCTCAGTGTGCTGTTGATGGTTTTATGTTCATTATTATCATTATGATCATTAAGGCAGTTAGACTTTAATTGCGGGCTAATCGACCGACAAACGAAATGCGATTTACAGCCCAAGGCGGGAGGGATATGAAAAGACTTTGTCAGGGGGATATTATGTGCATATCTTATAAGGTTTACGATCTTAGTATATGCGTACACTCTAATTAGAGCACATAGAATTTGGTTTTGTAATTACGCCCTAAAAGTTTGTCAGTTATCTGGTGAAGGAACAACTTTCGAGAGCAGAACTATAGAGCAACGCTTTTACATATATTACTATCGAAGAGTTACGAAAAAACCAGTTTTCCGTGCAAATAGCAATAGCATGCACTACTCGTAAAATGACACACTAAAAAGATGACAACTATTGGATTTATTCAGTGTCAAGTTCTTTCTCATTAGCAGAAAAGAAATAAAAGATATAATAAGTAGTTAGGCAAATACAGGAAAAGTTACATTCGTATTTACTATAAAGAACATTTAAAAGCTTTATGGGCTTCTTGGGTATTCCCCTTGGATTGCATGCTAAATGGGGATGCTCTGCAGTTGCATTGCAAAAACTAGATGATCTAACTCTAGGGTTTCCCCTTGGTGATGCATAAAGTGTACATTTAGCAGAGCCGCTTCCGAAGGTGGTCGGTCCGACGCCCAGCATCGATTTAATTAAATTCTACCCACAGTGCAATTAAGGTAATTCCCAGAAGGTCTTGGGAATGCAACAAGCCGGGCTTGTTGCCAGTAAAATAAGTCTCAGAAAGTCTGCAGTTACCTTGGGAATAAATTGCCATTTTATGGGGCCATTTATATTTAGAGCAGATGTTGTAACCCTGGTTGTTTACCCTGGCCCGGAGGAGGCTTTCCAAGAAGCAAGATTGTAACACCGGGCGGGAGATACCTAAAAGTACTCGTAATATGGCCAAGCAAAGAGACGACTCGTATTTGCACTCTGAATGATGCAGTTTCGTTTTCATTTACCGCCGCTCACCCACCGACCGGCCAGCTGATTGCCAGCTATTATTGTCATTAGTTTTTTATTGAAACAGCTTTTTCTCCGGGCCAATGGTCTGAATATGTAAGCGCAACGCGGCCGGCCACGCGTTCCCAAGTCTCTCTCTCTTTTGGCTGGAGGTGAAAAAACGCGAAATGGGGAAAACTGAAAGCTGTATCAACAGCTGCCTGGAAATAGATTTTTCCCGAATTTCAATTATAATTATTAAATATTTTTACGAACCTTTTTTTTTCGGTAATGAGCCAAGGTTAACAGCGGCATTTGTTTTGTTAATCGCAGCTGTTTTTGTTCTATAACTCCCTAATGCTGTTCTAACAGTTAGTTCATTTTTTACTCCAAAGCTGAGTCATTAACTAGAATTCAATTGTTTACCACCACACGACAAATAATTGAAAAAAATTAGTTAAAAACAACGAGAAACTCGAATATGTTCGAGCGTGTGTAATTGAATTTATAAAAAATAGCTCTAACGGTTGTATAGTACCAACAAAGTTGGATTATTTTGCGCATGAGTAATTTCATAATTAAGTCTGCGGTTAGCCTTTGGCTTTGGCTGAATGTAAATCGTCATGAATGGAAAATCTAATTGCAGTTTTGTTTTTATTGAAAAAGGGGGGTTTTTTTTATGTATATGGCAAGCGCTTCTTCTCGTATAATTGTTATTTATAGAACTAACTGGCATTTTGCGTTGAGTTAATCGGATGGGACTTAATTCAGGGCATAGAAATTACAGATTTTCCCTTTAAAAACAACGTGAGTAATTATGAGTAATTATAGGTTGCGAATTGCATATCTTTAAACAATGCAAATTACATCAAATAATTTAGTTATTTAAAGCGATATTACGTCTACAAGTATTTTCCCACGAGCATTCACTTTCCTTTTCGCGAGTCCACTTCAAAGTGACTAATCTAATCATGGACATGGCAAATATTTCGTAACGCTTGCTGATGTACTATCAAACAAAATGCCCAAGCCTGTTTACTTGGCCCCTGAAAGGTTGGTTTATCATCCCAACGGGAATATCTTTGCCCAGAAACTCGACAATTATTTGATCGCGTTCTGCAGATGCAAAAATCTTGTATTCCCCGAACCAACGCCAGAGATAGGCTGTCATATCGTGCAAACATTTGCCAACAAAATTTGCCAAGTTTCATTGTTTTATTGTCTCTTATATTTACATGTTTGTGTTATGACCGTATATAATGTAGAGGTAAATAATTGTTTTCAGAAAACGGAAGATCCAGAGACGGCCAAGAAGGAGAGATCGAATTGGGGAAACGGCCTAGAGTTTCTCATGTCCTGCATTTCGGTGTCAGTTGGCCTGGGAAACGTCTGGCGGTTTCCTTTCACCGCCTACGAAAACGGTGGTGGCGCCTTCCTCATTCCCTACATAATCGTGCTGTTTATGATAGGTAAGTGTAAATTAGTTTCAATCGTGTGGCTCCAACTTGTGACACATGCCGTCAAACTTGGCGGCAAGCATGTGTGTGCGCAGGAGTCCTTTGAAAACTTTGACTTTTTTTGTTGCAATGCGCATGCGCGCACGGCGGGCGAAAATGTACATACATACTTATTGCCACTGGCGCACCTTGGCCTACTTTTCCTTTGACCCCTGGCCAGGTGCTTTGGCGCCGCATGAGTCCAGATTGTTGAATTCAACCATCAGGTTCCTAACAGCCTTTGGACGATTTTTTCGAGGGTTTTTTGACGGCGTCGGCTCTTCGGTGTCCACCGGCTTTGTAGATTGGTTCTTGTTGCAGTCCATGGTTTGTTTGTCTGTTTGCATTCCTGTAGTTTTCTGAGAAACGTCCGATTACCTCGTGTTGTTTTCTTGAAAGGATCCGGAAACGGAAACCGTTCTAGAATGTTCTTCGTATGAGTGTGACCGTTTGCTATTATGTTAAAGTGATGGTAATGTTAAACTTTAAGCAAGTCTGCCTCCGTGGAATGGCTAGTTATCGATTATAGGTTTTTGAACATTAGATTCACAACCTAATTCATAATTTTCTACCTTTTTCCTTTGACATTATTCTCAAACATGTAGTTTTAGCCAATATTGAGCCGTATTGCTCCGGCTAAAGCGGCGAACACCTTCTTAGATACCAATATGCTCTGCGCCCAGACCAACATTCATGCATCTAACCATTCCATTACCTTGTAACAAATGTGTCTATTGTGCTCGCCATCTAGGTAAGCCTATGTACTATCTGGAGATGATCATGGGCCAGTTTACTAGCCAGGGCACGGTCAAAATTTGGTCCGTGTGTCCGGGATTTGTCGGCGTGGGTTATGGCCAGGCGTTTGGAACGATCTGCATCATTTCATACTACTCGTCGCTGTTGGCCCTTACTCTGTACTACCTGTTCGTGTCGTTTCAATCGGAACTACCGTGGTCATATTGCCGGGACGGGTGGATAAATTGTGTGGACTCGCGGCCGCAAGAATATACGGAAACTCTGCTGACCAATATCTCCACATTGGCCACTGCGGCGGCCGATAATGACACAGTCAAACTACAGAGCAGCTCTGAAATGTACTTTCTGTAAGTATATTTGCTATTGCCATTACGTCTTACGAGTATTGCCAACAGTATGTTGCTCTAAATTTATTTCAGGGATGTAGTGATCAAAGAGAAGCTGGACATATCGGACGGTATCGGCAACCCCGACTGGAAGCTCACTTTGGCTCTTCTCGTTTCCTGGGTGGTCATTTTCCTTGTGATCATGCGCGGAGTGAAGAGTTCCGGCAAGGCGGCCTACTTCCTCGCCCTCTTCCCCTACGTTGTCCTGATCGTCCTCCTAATCCGAGCCGTCACTCTGGAGGGAGCTCGCGATGGTATCATCTTCTTCCTGCAGCCGCAGTGGAGCGAACTGTTGAACCCGAAGGTCTGGAAGGAGGCGGTGGTGCAGTGTTTCTTCTCGCTGGCTGTGGGATCGGGCCCCATAATAATGTTTGCCTCTTACAATCGATTCGATCATGGAATCTACAGGGATGCCATGATCGTAACCACCCTGGACACCCTCACCAGTCTGCTTGGGGGCATTACGATATTTGCAATCCTTGGCAACTTGGCACACAATCTGAAAATCGACAACATCCGGGAGGTGGTGCGCAGTGGCACTGGCTTGGCCTTCATCTCGTATCCGGACGCCATTTCGAAATTTCAGGCAGTGCCGCAGCTATTCTCCGTCTTGTTCTTCTTCATGCTGTTCGTCCTGGGCATCGGATCGATTGTCGCCCTCCAGAGCACCATTGTCACGATTATTTGTGATCAGTTCAAGGGCCTGAAGTATTGGAAGGTAGCCATGAGCACGTCCATATGTGGCTTTCTGATGGGACTGGTCTATGTCACGCCGGTGAGTGAAAGCTATTTTATAAAAGCAAAAATAAATATATATTTTGTAACCCACAAGCTTGGTAAGTTAAACGTGAAATTAATGTACTATTATTCGACATTTTTTCCCAGGGAGGGCAGTGGATTCTGACGTTAGTAGATTTCTACGGTGGCACCTATGTGGTCTTCGTCTTGGCGATTTTCGAGCTGGCTGGCATAGTTTGGGTTTATGGTGAGTATTGCCAGCAAGTTTCTGCAAAATTAAATTATCGTAATTTCGGTATTGCAGGTCTTCAGAACTTTTGCGATGACATCGAATTCATGTGCAACCGACGGGTTTCCCTGTACTGGCGCATGTGCTGGTCCTTCTTCACCCCCGTGATGATGATTGTTATTTTCATCTACTCGATGGCCACCATAGAACCAATCCAGTATAGCGAACTTTACTTCCCGGAGGCCGCCAACGGTGAGTGTGCGAGTGTGCTAACATTCTCAGTATATCTAATGTTTTTAACTTACCTTGCAGTTGCTGGTTGGCTTTTGTTTGCCATCGGAGCAGCCCAGTTTCCACTGTGGGGTATTTGGTACATTTCCCGACACAGAGAGGGAAGCTTCTGTTCGGTGAGTTGCCGTTTTAAACGCAAACGCAATAAATATGAATTGGTATTTTAATGTCGTTGCAGTCTGCCATGGCCTCTCTAAAGCCAAACGATAAATGGGGCCCTGCGAATCCTGACATAAAGCGGGAATGGCAGATTTTCAAGGCACATAAGGCAGCCCAGAGGAATGACCAGAAGCAATTATCGAAATTGGGTTTCTTCTGGAGAAAAGTGACAAATTTCTGCGGCAAATAAAGAGATAATGTAATATCGGGAGTAATGGGGATATCGTGGGGATATCAGAGATTACAATAACTATAACCACTTGTTATATACATACGTATTTTTTTTTAACCATTGTATGTTTGTGCGACAGACTTTTAGTGTGATACCCTCGAGCTAAAACTAAATAAATTATTACCATCCAGTAAAAATGTTAAATAAGCTTTTAATCGCAATAAACAAATCGACTATTAATTAATTATTTGTCGCAATTCGACAACACAATACGAGCCGATTATCGCAAAACATCGATCGACGGAGGATCTTCCCACGAGCAGTTTGGGGTATGACACTCCTAGATCGGATGTGAATTGGCCAAGATATGAGCATATGAATAAATGCCTTTCCCGCGCAAAACAGCCGCGCAATTGCCAGTCCTCATTCGGAGTGATTTCTTAAATCTCCGAGTTTCGGAGTTCTGATTTCGGATTTGAGCTGGATTCGATATGGGTGGGGTATTTCAAAAAGGGTGTTCAAAGCTCTTTGAGCTAGGTTTTAGCTGTCCGAGTTATGAGCTCCAAAAGGTGCCGAAAAAGGTAAACATTGCAGCTAAGATTTGCAGGCTTGCAAAACCGGATTCTCGCTACTTGGGATGGAAATATCTCGGCCAATTCGGCACCGATCCTGGAATGCCGTACCTCCAGGGATTCGTGGAAAGATTGTCTATCGATCGGCATCCCCACTTTCCCGATTCCCGCCAAAAAAATTTTCGCCGAAATCCGAAAAAATCGTGATGTTACCCCTTACCAAATTTGCGAAAATCGGGTCGGATTTAGGGTTGCCAGGTTTTGATGCCAATCGATGCTCCCCGATGAGTAGATTTCGGGAAGGCATGGCATTCCGCTCTCCGGGTCTTTTTGACCGAGTTATGGGCTCCGAAAGTTGCGAAAATAGGTAAACATTACAGCTAAGATTCGCAGTGTTGGAAAACCGTATTTCTCGCTACTTTGGATGGAAATATCTCAGCCAATACGGCTCCGATCCGGGAATACCTTACCTCCAAGGATTTGTGGAAGGAATCTGTATCAATCGGCGTCCCAACTTTCCCGATTCCCGCCAAATATAAAAAAATTTGAATTTGGCGGGCCCTGAAAATAATACCAGCTTATCCATGTTCAGAACCTATTGTCCCAGCCCGCGAGTATGCTACAAGTTTTTGAAATGGCATCCCATTAGCACTGGAAAGCACAAATTTCGCAACTTTGAATGCAAATATCTCGCCGAGTACTGCTCCGATCCCGGAATGCCGTACCTGCAGGGATCCGTGGAAAGATTGTCTATCGATCGGCATCCAAACTTTCCCGATTCCCGTCAAAAAAATTTTCGCCGAAATCTGAAAAAATCGTGATGTTACCCCTTACCAAATTTGCGAAAATCGGGTCGGATTTAGGGTTGCCAGGTTTTGATGCCAATCGATGCTCCCCGATGAGTAGATTTCGGGAAGGCATGGCATTCCGCTCTCCGGGTCTTTTTGACCGAGTTATGGGCTCCGAAAGTTGCGAAAAAAGCTAAACATTGCAGCTAAGATTCGCAGTGTTGGAAAACCGTATTTCTCGCTACTTTGGATGGAAATATCTCAGCCAATACGGCTCCGATCCGGGAATACCTTACCTCCAAGGATTTGTGGAAGGAATCTGTATCAATCGGCGTCCCAACTTTCCCGATTCCCGCCAAATATAAAAAAATTTGAATTTGGCGGGCCCTGAAAATAATACCAGCTTATCCATGTTCAGAACCTATTGTCCCAGCCCGCGAGTATGCTACAAGTTTTTGAAATGGCATCCCATTAGCACTGGAAAGCACAAATTTCGCAACTTTGAATGCAAATATCTCGCCGAATACTGCTCCGATCCCGGAATGCCGTACCTGCAGGGATCCGTGGAAAGATTGTCTATCGATCGGCATCCCCACTTTCCCGATTCCCGTCAAAAAAATTTTCGCCGAAATCCGAAAAAATCGTGATGTTACCCCTTATCAAATTTGCGAAAATCGGGTCGGATTTAGGGTTGCCAGGTTTTGATGCCAATCGATGCTCCCCGGTGAGTAGATTTTGGGAAGGTATGGCATTCCGCCCTCCGGGCCATTTTGGCCAAGTTATGAGCTCCGAAAGGTGCCGAAAAAGGTAAGAATTGAAGCAAAGTTTTTGCTATAGTTTTTTGGCCAAATCTGATTTCTTAAAACTCCGAATTTCGGAGTTCTGATTTCGGATTTGAGCTGGATTCGATACGGGTGGGGTTTTCCAAAAAGGGTGTTGAAAATTTCCTCCTTTTTTCGATTGGAGCACTCCTTCACCGACTTTTAAGGACATTTAGTTGTCCCAACTTTGTGACGCCAAAACACATTTAAAACACATTATTTCTATTTTTACTTTTATTTTATTTTATTTTATTTTATTCGGTTGTTTTTCGTCATACAAAGCCCTTTATTATTGTGAAAATTTCAATTATCTTTTCTTTTGTATTTAGTTTATAATTTACAATCATATGCGATTTCTTTTCCTTTTGCCTTACCATTCCCATTTTAATTTTAATTAGCATTTCATATATCGCGATTGCTCGTTTGGTATGTTGTTATATTTTCTGTTTCCGATTTTATACTAATATTTCTGTTTATTCTTGGGGTTGTACATTATAACAGTACAGCAATTGATTTTATGTAATATGGTAAATTTGCTATAAATAGTGGGAATCCTTACGAGGTAAATGCTTAATGAGCAAAAAAAAAAACAATTACAATCATCGTCAGATCTGATCAGTTTACACTACATACATAATACATATAATATATATATGTATATAAAATAACAAATCGTAAACCTAATAAACATTCTTCAAATTCATATCTCAAATACAAATACAATATTTGCTTTAGCTGTTAGGTTCATTAATAGTTTTTCCTTTTGGTTTTTGTTTGGTTTATTTTGAAATCTCTGCGAATTCATAGTTTCATAGATCTGCTCTGCATTTCTAGCATTTTTACATTTTTATCTAGGGTTCAATGAACTGCTCTATTTCTTTCAGTGTTCGCGTTCATGATACTGCCCTTTTGGGTTTTTTAATTCTTTAATGCTTGTTTTACGAAGCCGTCGGTTTACTATTTCGTGTGTGTTTTTAGTTTTAGTAGTTGATTTTTTTTGGTTTTTGGGTTTTTTTAAATCGTAAAATACTAATTTAGCAAATGTAGGCACCCTAAATATTAAAGCTTTTGCAAAACACGGTTCCTCGATAAGATATAACAATATAATTTTTTTGGTTTAAGTTGGGGTTCCCCTTTTTAAAGTTAAATATACAATACAGTTAATTCAAAATAAACTTTTTCATTAGCCACTGAATTTGTTTTGGTTTTGGTTTTGGTTTCGATTCGGTTTTCCGATTTTTTTTTGCTTTTAGTTCATTATTTTTTTTCTTAAAGAAATTAAATCTTTTGTCCTTTTTTAAATTTACTTTACTTTAATTTGTTTTCATTTCGCTTTAGAGTAGATTTAGTTTAAGTGTAGAGTTTAGTTGACGTTTTGTTCTTAGTTTTTCTTCTCATTTTGTTTATTGCATGCAATGCACTCTAGTTTAGTTCTCTTTTCCTTATATTTCTTCTCTGTTTTTGCAATAAAAAATTGTTTCTCTTCACGACAGCGCACTACATTTGTTTCTAGTAGTTCTTATATCCACTTCATTATTGTTTAGTTTAACGTAATAATTGGTTTCATTTTTTTTTTTCATTTTGTTGTAGTTTTCTCATTAGTTTATTGTTAATAAATTGGTCTTTGCTTCGGCTCTCGATTTAGCTACAGAATACATTACTATAATACATAAAAAGTCAAATATGATGTTATTAGTGTTGTTTTGGGGTTTTTGTTTTAGTTTTAGTTTTAGTTTTAGTTTGGTATATATTTTAGACCGTCTGTACATGTGTGTATATATATGAAACATATTGTATATGGTAACCTTATATATTTTTGTTTTGCATACCTCAATTCTAGTTGGGCAAGTGGGAGGGGGGGGGAGTTTATATATATTTTATACGATTTTTGTTTGTTGGTGGAGAGTGACAGGATAGGGCGGCGACCCTTTCTAGTTTCTAGCATGTAAATTCACCAAAATCTATTTCACTGTTGATGGCTTCTGGTTCGGCTTTCGGCTTTCGGCTTTAAAATCCATTCTGGTTATTCTTGCATTTGTTTACATTTGTTGCATTGGCATTGTGACATTTGTTTGGACCTGGTTTGGCTAAAAGATCTCTGTCTGTTCTGGCTCTGGCTCTGCCTCTGGTTCTGGTTCTGGTTCTGGTACTGTCTCTGGTTCTGTCTCTGGATCGGGCGAAGCGTGAATTCTCGAAGTATAGTACCCTTTGAGCTCTACGATTCGCTGAGAAAAACAAAGTATAAAAATGAGGGTATTGTTTGCTTGCTTTCACCTATAAAATATAATTAAAACTGTTGCCAGCACATGTACACTGTGCTGTGCTGTTTGCTTTTGCTTCTGCTTTGGAAAGGACTAAAAACAAGTGTGCAATCTGTATCTGTGCAATCTGTATCTGTATCTGTATCTTCTGTGTTTCATATCTATATCCCAGCTCAAAGGCGGCTAAAAATCTTCAGTATTATAAATTCAGTGTGTTGGGCTGTTCACTTGTTTAGGAATTCTCATCGGTAGCTTTTTGGTTTACTTTATGTTTCTTAACACTTTAGGTTTTTGTATAATAAAGACCTGTCTTTTGGAAATTCGGTCCCTCATATCAAAGTTATTTTTGGTTTTACGTGTTTTAGTTTAAGTTTTGTGTCAAGGACCCTCGATTTTGTATTTGTTTTTTTCTTTTTTTTTAGGGGGCTTATAGGAAACCAGTTCAAACGGGAATTTGATCTTGTACCAATCATTTGACTATTGTTTAGATTTAGATTATTTGTTTGCTTGTTGTAGATTTGAAACCCAAATATGCATCAATACATAACATTAAAGCTGGGCGCATTCCATATCTTTTTTATAGTATGTATTTGGTTATCAAGTATCAGTGTGTGTCTCGTGTGTTCTGTTCTGTTTCGATCCGATTTGGCCGATCTATATAGTTTTCTCTTTAGTTTTCATCGATCTGTACTGTGTTGTTATGTCTCGTGTTTATTTTTCATTGTGATAAAGCTATTTTGACAGCAGTCTTGAACGTTCATTTCAATTTAAATATTCAATATTATAAATAGGTATACACACATTTTAGGGATTCATTTAGTTTGTTCGTTTCGTTTCGTTTCGTTTCGTTTCTTTGTTTGTTGTTTTTCTCCTTTAACTCATTACACTTCAGTTATATACTCGTACCATTCTAAGTTTTAGATCTATCAGACAGTTGGGAAACTTTGGATTGGGTTCGAGGAGATCGAAATCTGAATCCGAATCTAGGCAAGTTCTAGGGGTATGGGAATGCTGCTGTAAGCTTTCTGATTACAGATTTCAGATTACAGATGTTTTGATCCTTTTTGGCCCTGGTTCATGGTTTCAATATCCTTTTCTGATTCTGGTGATTCTGGGACAAGAGGGACTGGGGCGGCTAAAGATATTCTTACTTTCCGTTGAATTCTAACAAAGCGTTAGTGGGGTTTCTCTGGTTTAATTCTTCTTTTAAACTTACTTCGATGCTCTCAGTTAATACTTTCTAGTAATTTAATGTATATATAATGTTCCTTTTAGAATCTTTAGAAAATCTTTACGTAGCTCGGCCACTTCTGCTATTTGTTATTGTTATTTTATTAGTATGCCTACACTACTTTTTCCGCTTCGTCCTCCTCAATTTTCTGGCTCTTCTGGAGCTTAGCTAAACTAGTTATGGTTTTTGTTACAGTTTACCATCTACTTTCTTGTATAATAATGTGAATTATCCTTTAATATGGTACAAAATGTTCAATTAAAATTGTTCGCATTTAGATGTAGATTTTTACTAGCTTAGTGGTTTTCTAGTTTCCTAGTTTCCTAGTTTTTTTTTCTCTTTAATAGTTTTCGTTATTTTCCTTCCGCATCTTTCCGTTTAACTTTGCTCTGCTTTGGTTTTAATTCCACTACAGTTTTCGCTATCTTGTCTATGTATATCATATCAATCACGTAGTTTTAACTCCAATCGAAAGCTAGTCAGGTTCTTAATTGAGTTTCCATAATAGTTCTTGGTAGAAAAAGAAAAGCAAAAAACAACAACAACGAAAATATATATAGGTATATATACTATACTGTCTATATATATTTGGTTCGTTAGTCATATATGTATATGTATATATATAAACATACATATAAGTGTAGAAAAAGAAGACAACAACAAACTTGTTACCATTAAACATGTTTTCCATTTGTTTTTTTGTTTTTTTCCTTTTTGTATAGTTAAGAATAGTTAAAGCCAGAACTATTAGATTGATGTTAGAATCTTTAGTTTTTTTTTTTTTTTTTTTTTGCTTTTTGTTTTGTTTTTTTGTTTTCAATCTTTTGGGGTTTTCTGTTAGTTCGCATTTCGTTTGAAATGTGAATTTAACGCATTGTTTCGCAGATTATAAATATTTGTTTATCAAGTTGTACACTCTGAATAGTTTTTCTTTGTCAGGATGGTTTGGGTTGTGTGCTTTTCTGCTTGTTTGTTGTTGAGATTGTTTAAAAAACATGATGTTGTGTTTTCTTTGGGTTTGAAAACAGAGGATCTAACTAGTTTCCGCACTAAGTTCTTATCGATAAAATTGTCGATAAAATATGATAAAATAAATGATTTTTTTTTTGCACGAGATCTTGACAATTGTGTTTTTAAAGCATATGAACTCTCTGTTTTTAAGCCCAGTGGAGAAAATCGTTCGTTTTTCAGTGTATGTTGTGCACACACACAAACAGATCAGACACACACATGCACACACAAACAGATACGTATTTACATGGAGTTCTTTTTTCTTAACTTCGTTTGGCGGGACAGACAGACAAATTTTTTGCGGAGAATCTTCATTTTCAGATGTTTATACACAAATATACAGGAGCCGAAAGTGCTTAACATATGTACGATGGATGCTATGGGGACTCTATTTTGCCAGGTTATGTGGTTGATCTTTTTGGTTCTTGTGAGCTTCTTGTATTCGTTTTTCAATTCGATTCTAATTCAATTCACTTTAAGTTTATACGCCTATTTCTTAACTTTTGTTTTCTTTCTTTTTTTGCAATATGACCTATGACCTTATCAACACATGCTTGCACTGTACACACACACGCGCTCGCTCACACAGGCTCACTCACACTTTATGCTATTTAGTTATGTTCTGTATTTTTAGTATGCAAGCACAGGTGAAAATTACAAATATACGTTTTTAGCCTACAACTTAGAAAAAAAAAATTACACAATTGTGTAGGTATATATATATATATATATGCACTAAATACTATATATATGTATACATATATTTTCTTAGCTTTTTGTGTTTAATGTTTTTTGTTTGTTATGCTTGGTTTTCGACTTGTTTTTTGTTTTGTTGTGGGGGCTATGGGTATATCCACAGAGGCGTACATTGCGTACGTTCAGTGGCTATCCTTTTTCGTGTATATGCTAACCATTTGACTTTTTTCTCATTTCGAAGAGGCTTATTTACAAAAGGCCGAGTTCGAAATTCGACTTGTAGAATTATTAATATTACTATTACCGCTATTATTACTATTCTGACTATTACTAGCGCTATTACTACTATTATTGCATACACGTTCTCTCTTCCTAGTAAACTTATTCGAGGCGACGGTCGCCTTGCCCGCCTGCATCGTTGTCGTGGTCGTGGTCGTTGTCTCGACGGTCATCGGTTCGAGCATAGTTATCGATTTAACGATAACGCTCACAGGCCCGTCTCTACTGGCGGCTCTACTCGCAGCTGCAGCAAACGCTGGCGTTGATACCGATCCCGGAATGGGATCCGGCGAACTGTTGCTGTTCGTATTGGTGTTTGTGTTCGCCAGCGATTCGGCATCTTCGGGAATCATCGGTATGATCTCCCGGCCGACGGGCATTTGCTGCGATTGCGATTGCGATTGCGATTGCGATTGGGACAACGATAACGATTTTGATTTCGATAGCGATAACGACGACGATGGCGACGGCGATGGCGATGGCAATAGCGATGGCAACGGCGAGCGCTGTATCAGCGATGTCTCGGCCATGGCGCACCTCTCGAGTGTTCTCAGCGTTGACGTAGACGTAATCGATGTTGTTGCGGTGTTGTATTTAATTGCGGGGGTGGCGGATGTGGATGTTGCAAACTTGGTGGTGGCGGAAAACGAGGAAAAGGATGTGGAGGATATTGGCCAGAAGCGGCCGGAATCGATGTTATGATCTGGATCTGGATCCCTTTCCGGCCTCATTGTTAGCATCTCGATGTTAATCACGGAGTTGGAGCGCTCTCTTTCTGATATTCAGCTGCCGTATTTGTTGGAAGATGCGTAGCTATTAACTGCAGATCCATTTGATGGCATGTGAGTATCAGGCACTAAATGTGGTGTTCTACTAGATATAGGTGGCAAAATAGGGCTTGTTGGCCAATGGTAAGTAGCGGCGGCGTTATTGGATGAGGGAACACTTCTATGCAAAAAGCAGTAAGTTAATTCTCATTATCAAAAGTTTCAAAGCTTTCGAGGGAAATCAAAAACCAAAAAGAACTTGAAAAAGTAACACAAATTAGGAAAATAATGAAACAAAAAGTTATTCGAATCAAATTAAATCAGTTATCTGATTGAATTCGATTGATTTAATGATCGATGACGAGAGTTTTGTGTTGAAATGTTTGTAGAATGATAGAAGCCGTGAAAAAAAAAGAAATTCGGAATAGAAATGAAATTGAAAGCCCTGAGAGTAGAATTTTTTCCGGTAAGGTTAAGCAATGAAATACGCTACGTTCGTTAGGTTTAATGCTCATTTTAAATGACAGATAGATAGGCAAGGAATTTATACTTTGATCTATTCAGAAATATCTTGCAAAATTTTAAATTTTCTTTGACAAATTTGCACAATTTTCATACTCGAAGATAAGTCTCAAATCACATGAATCTTGCATAGAAGACAGAGTAGTTTTCCCTTTAGTTTTGTGTAGTTTTTTTTTTTTTTTNTTTGATTTGCTGGAGTTTCGGGGACGTGGGGATGAAAATTTCGGGGAATTCAAGTGTGTGCAGAGTGGACAACTGGGAAGTAAATATATTTACAAACGACCAAACAAGATGACAAGCTGGAGATGGATTGCTGGATGGATGGACTGGACTGGCGGATGGACTGGCGGATGGACTGGCGAATGGACTGACGGATGGACTGCTAGCTGGGTTGAAGGAGCTCCGGCCAATTCCCCGACAAAACGACAAAACGACAAACGACAAACGGAAACAACAAATTGAAATGACAGACAGATGGGCACAGCACTCATGTGAGTGGGCTTGCGAGGATGAGGATAATGGTGGAGAGATGGCGACCGACAGGACAAAAGACAGAAGGCAGAAGACAAAAGACGGAAAAAAAAGACAGAGAGACAAAGAGACAGAGAGACGGAGCCGAGCAGGAGGCAAAGGACTCACCTGGAGTGGGGGAACAACATGGGCGCCGCATTGAACATCGACTGGGGGCTGGCCTGCTGTATGGGGGCCGCTGCTGCTGTATCCGGATGCAGAAAGTTGCGTCGCTGCTCGATGCGCTCCTGGTGCTGAGTCAGGCACCGGGACAACATGTCCGGCAGGCTCTCCATGTGTTCCTGTGATTGGAGTGGAGTGGATTGGAGTGTATTGTAGTGTAGTATAGTATAGTATTGTGTAGTGGATTGGATTGAATTGGATTGGAGTGGAGTGGAGTGGAGTGGAGTAAAGCGTTTGTATGCCCCGGGGGCAAATGCATGCATCCGACTGAATGCAATCACTTGTCATACCTGTATGCTCTGCATTTTGTCCTCCAGGTTGGTAAGGCGCTCCTCTATGGCATCCTGACGGCTAGACATGTCCGATATTATCTCGTAGACCGTGTTTTGTGTCTGCGGAGGCACACAAATAAATTGACAAATAAATCAAATCAAATCAAATCAAATCAAATGACCGGGGCATGAATGCATAGCATGCACTTCGATATGCATGCGCACACTCGATGTTATCGGAGTGATGACAATAACAACAGAAGTACGAGTATATTCTATAGCATTTTTGCTGTGCTAGCTACCTTGGCCATGTCAGTTATTGTGTTTGCATTATCCATTAGTTTGCGCTGATCCATTTTAACCTTTCGCAACCTGCATCGCACCGGAGGAGCCATCGCCGTTGTGTGGGAGAGATTCAAACATTATTTCAGAATACAATCGATGGGTTTAATCGGTTAAATCGTTAATTTCGTAATTTGGTAATTTGGTAATCGCCAACACATAACACTACAGCTTGTCGCATACTTTTTGGGGGCACTTGCAACAATTGAAAACCGAATCAACTTCTAGTTTCCATTGTCTTAATCTATAAAGAATACAGATATTTACAAGTCCG
The DNA here is from genome assembly GCA_021223825.1 of Drosophila ironensis. Classification (NCBI taxonomy): domain Eukaryota; kingdom Metazoa; phylum Arthropoda; class Insecta; order Diptera; family Drosophilidae; genus Drosophila; species Drosophila ironensis. The sequence goes on from JAJJHQ010005124.1 coordinate 223,160, forward strand.
ACACCAGATGCATTGCGATTCAGAATCTCAAGAGGTACCAATGGGAGGTCAAAGATCGTTATATAAAGTAGTAGCTAAGATTAATGTTAAATATTTGCTGCAATTAAAACTAGGCAGGCTGCAAAATTAGACAATAATGAGGGCAAGCAGTTCCTTGAGTATGTACTAAGTTTAGTTGATAAGTTATAAGCAGTGTGGGGTAAGCTTCCCTTACAAATTTCAAATCGCAATGCATCAAATTCACTGAAAAGTTGATTGCTAGTTTTTAGTTATTCGTGGCGTTTACAGATAAATCGACAGAGAGAGAGAGAGACATGTTAGATAAGATGGTAAGAAAATTGTTTACATTTCAGTTTGGGCGTTAAAATTGCAGAAAATCGTATCGTGAAATTATCACCATATCACGCGGCTGATCCCCGAGCCACTGCCCTTTGAACCCAGTCACGCAAACCAACAAAAAACGATGGAAAATCGTCACTACGAGTCACAGGATTAATCGATCGAAATGGACGGATACAAACAAATCGGGTGCTCTATATAGTATGTACGAGTACGAGTATATGATTGACGAATCAGATACGATCGGGCGGATGGCGAAATGCTATTGATGGTTGGCTAGAAGGCAAAAGCTTGATGGTATTGCGATAGTTTTAGATACGAGATTCTAAAATATTTAACGCAGCATGCTAGGTTATGTGGCTAATCTCAATTTTATTTTGCATAACGTAAAAACAGGGCTTTACAACCTATTTACAGGCTAGTAAAACGAGTTCAATCATTGTGGTTGCAGTTTTTCAGTATTTCAGTTTTTCAGTTGCAGTTACAGTTAGCGTTTCAGTTTTATTTTAGTTTAGTACGAGTACTTTGTAATTATATATTCGTTTTTAGCATCTCTGAGGGTTTGATTTATATACAGATCCTGATTTCAAAACCGATCGAACGAACGAACGAACGAACGAACAAAGCTTGCCTACGTTTTTATTCGAGTTTTTAATTCACTTTTAGATGGATACAATAATGAATCTAATTATGCATGAATTTTCACAAACAAACAAAAAACGGGGACGGGAACAGGACATTCCGGGGTTGTAGTAATACACACGACCTGGGGAATTGACTTTGACTTGATTTCAACATATATACGAATAAATATATATACTTGTGTGTAGACAAATGAGAATCAAAATCCAGGGATTTTCACGAAAGACAGAACACAAACAAACAGGGACATGTTTACAAGTCGGACAATAAAGTTTGCCCCAAAAATCTTGATGCTTTCGAAAGAATAACTAGTTAAACTTGAAGAATTGCCTTTGATTTTGGCGAATCTATGGATATAAATTTTATGCATTTACTTTTGAACTTCACATCTGAGTTGCATCTTTCTTAACTTTCTGATATATAGATGTGATTTACGTCAATTTACGAACAACTAATCTAGTTAAAAGCCAAACCAAAGGCAATTTATAAACTCAAGAGCACGTTTAACTTAGTTTTGAGCGTTTTTGAAATGCTATACTAAATACAAACACTCCGCCACTTTCTGGTTTGACTCAATTATTTCGTTTTGTTAATGTTTTTAGCTCGACTTTAGTCACTGATGATTATTGACTTTACAGTTTTGGTTGTTACTGGTTGGTTGGTTGGTTGTTTGGTTGTTTGGTTGGTTGGTTGGTTGATAGATCTCTAAGAATACTCACGCATATATAGCTAGAAGGAACTTTCTTTGGTGGGTTCTTACACGGCCGGGATTAACCCGTTTTACTAGTCTTGTATGTTTGTAAATGAGCCAAGTTTCACGAAGAACATTCGCCGCAGCATTTTTCAGCTAAAAATTTTGGGTTCAGAGAAAAAACGTATACAAAGGTAATTAGAACGCATGTTATATGGTAGAGCGGTACGATCATATATATCAGTCAGTCGGTCGCTGGGTCGGTAGCTGATCTTCCAGTTTTTCTGTATGGTTTTCTGTATAATTTCAATGTTTTTTTTTTGTTTTTTTTTTTTTAGTTTGGTTTGGTTTGGTTCGGCTTGATTTGGTTTGGAATCCGATCTATACCCTTTTGGTTAACTGCGTGTCCATCATGAAGTTGTGCACATGCTTCTCGGCACGGGTCAGCTCCAGTTTCCGGGAAACCACGGCCACAAGTAGAGCCGTGCATCCTGCACCCTGTAACGACGACGTGGAGAATCGTGAGACTATGCCTTTCTTGGGGGGATATCTTTCATTATCAACCCACTGTTTCCTGGGTCTGAGTGAGTTAGATTGCTGGCGAAGTGGCCAGGACACACGACGATTTAAATATTTGCGCAGTTTTGGCACTTAGTTAGTCACTGTTTTTGAATTTTCACTCAAGATTGCATTCACCTCAAACAATGCTTTTGTTATCGATATCGCAATCGCGTGTCCTGGCCATCTCGCTCTTGGAATATCGGTTTGGTTATTTCAGTTTTTTGATTTATGCATTCAAATGGAGTTTTGGTTTCGTTTATAGTCCAGAACTTGTTGTTGCTCTCAAATATAAAACACTTTTCTGTATGGTTACAACATGTTTGTTATGTTTCAGTTTGTTTGAAGAATTGCTTCAATTTTCGGTATTTTTATTCACATTTTGTTATTTGGTTGACATCTCGATGGTTTCCAAATGAAACGAACGAACAACGAGCGAGTGTGGATGGATGGATGGATGGATGGATGAGCGAGTGGATGGATGGATGGTTGGATGGATGGATGAGAATGTAGTTTGACGATAGTTTCGAATGCAGCAACACATGTTTTTCGGTTTTCTGTTTAGAATTCGGAGAGTTGGTTAGGAGGAGTTACTGATGGTGGATCACAGATGGTTGGCGTATATTTTCTGGGAGGGGTTTTCGAATGGCAATACAACAGCTAGAGGATGTTGAGTATTTGGCATAGATACAGACACACATAAGTACGAAACTATATTAGCTAGGGCAATAAATTGGAAACCATAAATCACAATTCATAGTCAAGTTGTATAGGGAGTGGAAAAATAAATTACTTTGTTAATTTTTTGCTTGCTTTTTGTTTCATCAATCATAGCTTCGTTCTGGGCGACGACTACCACATGATAAATATAAAGGGTCTAAGGATAAGGCGGATAGATAGGCGAAGGCTGACAGAAGGTTAAATTGAAATTGAAATTGAAATTGAGAAATCGGCAAATATAGTACGAGTAGTATAGCAATAAGATATATATTTAGATACAGATAAGGTAAGACACACAGAAGCGATTAAAAGTAGAGAAAGATAGAAGAGCATGAAGTAGTATATGTTTTGGTTTTAATTTTTGGTTAACAAGCGTGTCCTATTTTTCGGGAAAAAAAAAACTTTGAGATCGACTTGAAAACTGCTGAATCTTGTCTCGGTTTCGCCTAAAACATGCACAGATCTCCTCCTTCTTTCGATAGACGAGAACTAAGAAATTGGCGGGACGATTAATCCAAGTTTGTAAGCTGCATTGTTTGTGAGTCAACTAGATATGTACAGGTAAAGTAGAAACGTTACGATTCAGGTGAGTTCAGCACTTGTTTCTGATATATTTATATATTTTTTGTTTTTTTTTTTTGGCGGCGAGGGGCGGTTGGGGGAAAGTGGGCGGGGGGGGCGGGGAACATTCGT
>JAJJHQ010005124.1:230403-372595 GCA_021223825.1 Drosophila ironensis
TTTTTTTTTAAATTTATAGTAGTTCATTTAGAGGTTCATTTATGATACGTTTTTGGTTTGTGATTATATTTTTTTGGTTCGCCATTTGCGTCAGGGATTCGGAACGATATACGACGAGATATATCATTTCGATGGGTATTTTCGGATGCGTAGTGCGTATTTCGTATGCGTATTCAGGTTGCAGTAATTTTTTTTGGTAATTCATATTCGATTTCGTACATTTTGTAGTTGGTTGTATTTTTATTTAGATTTGCAATTGGTGGATACAGAAGTAGGGTGAGAAGTGGAGTAAACAAATAAACAGATGTGAAATTATGTGAACATTTTTGTTAAAAATTTTCATAAAATTTTGTTTTTTTTTTTTTGTTTTTTTTTTTGTTTTGGTTTGGCTTGGTTTGGTTTTTGGTTTTCGTTTTCGAGAGAAAATAAATAAATCAATTTTGGTTTGGTTCTTTTTGATTATTTTTAGACAATTTTCTATGTATGGAAACAAATACGAAAACAAAAACAAAGGCATAAGAAACACAAATAAAGAAGTTACAAAATTACCAACGAAAGCGAAATGGAAAACGAATGGAAAACGGGGCTAAGAAATCAAGGGTATAATACTCGTAATTAGCTTATCTCGATGTCGGCTCTTCTTAGGCAAACGAAACAATAAGGACAACAGAGGGGAAAACCAGGCCTCGATGGCACAGAGCGAGATATAGTAGATTGGAATATAGTAGATACAGATAGATTTTTGTAGGATAGAGGCGGATTGGTTACGAATAGAAATTTGTATCGGAAATATGCAATTACATGAATAGTATTAGGATATTTGATAATTATAGCAGCGCTTCTCTTTCACTGTTCCTTTAAGTTTCAGCCTGAATCCTGAATCCTGGCTGTGCCTTTAAAAAAAACCGCTTCCTCTGCTCCTGCTCTGCTCCTGCTCCTGCTTCCCGCTGCTTTCGGACCTCTGAACCTGGCATAACAACTCTTCATCTGACCACGCGACAAATCCACACGAAACCACAAAACAGGCACACACTTTTTGCGCTCTGGTTTCTGGTTTCTAGTTTCTGGGATCTGGGATCTGGGCACTCGGATCATCTGGCCACTGGGCGGGCGGGCCGGATGGCTGAGCGAGCACATGCAAAACGACTGGAATAGCCCATCTGAGCCCCCCATTCTCCCCCAGTTTTTCCACCTCAAGCCTCCGGCACAGGTGGCCACTAAATGCTGAATGTTGAATGCTGAAAACCGAATGCTGAGACATGCCTTCCAGCACAGCTCCTCCGCTGGGTGTCGTTCTTTTTTTCTTCCTGTTTTTCCCCCCTGTTCATTGTTTTGTTTTGCGTATTTTCTCTGATATTTTCTCTGTTATTTTTTTGTTGTTGTGTGGCCGGGGTGGTGGTTGGGTGGCTGGGTGGTTGGGTGGTTGTAGGTGTCTTTGCCGGGGGATAAGCAATTTGCAGCGGAAAATCATAATGAATGCCAAGAGTGTGTGTGCAGTGGCGTAGGCAGCGTGGAGATACAGAAATATATCTTCACGCTAAGCATTTGTTTGGGAGTGTTTGAGCAGCGTTTCCTTGCAAATAATATCTGATTTGGAGCCAAGCAGAGTTGCTTGTATGATATGGTAAATTGGCTTTAAAAACCCCCCGGTGGAGGCATACGCCACTGTGTATTCGGATCTGTACCTGGAAATGTATCTGCGTGTGGTTGGAGTTGGTAAATGCTCTCATAAATCCGCACAAATCTCATGTTCCCCCGTCCCCGGACCCCTCTCTCTTGCTCTACACTCTCACCCGAAAAGCCCTGGTGAGGTGACCTTACACTCCGCTGTTTTCGCCTTCGATGTCGGGGGAAAGAAAAGTGGGGGGGGAAAAAAAAGTTTATGCATTTACGAGAAGGAAACAAGACGTTCCAGAGAGTTTCGATCCGAGCCGAGCAGGACATGCATATGTTTTGGTTAAGATACATTTCCGGGAATCGTCAACAACACGTAGTACACATAGACAGACTCATGGAAACCCAAAAAAAAAAACATGAAAATCAAAACAGAGAACGGGTTGCACAGTAAAAATGGCAGGGATACCCTTCTACGCCGATAGATCAGATCAGAGAAATGAAAAATATAGTACGAGTATATCTACCAATTGCTACGGAAAACATTTATGTAAATACAAATATAGTATGGATTACGGAATACGGAGTACGGAATACGGAGTACGGATTTTGGGGAAATAAAACATTGACATACTATACGTGGTGTTTTGTGTATTATGATATTTCTGTGGTTCCCTTTGACAATTTTTCAGGCCTTCCCGCCTCTTTCTATTTGCTTTTCTGGCCGGACTGAACGCTCGGTGGGCGGTGGGCGGAGGTCGTAGGTCAGAGGGCGGAGGGCGGAGGGCAGGGAAGTAAAACGAAAATAATCGAAAGTGAAATCCGAAGCAAATTGAGCGGAGGATGTGACATGCAAAGCGATGCATGTCACTCAACAACGACAACAGAAAATATTGTATGTAAATAAATAAATGCGATAAATCGAGTGAAAAGTCGATGAATGGCAAGAAGTGGAATAAATTTCGAAGAAGGGGTTTGGTTTTTTTATTTGTATTCTTAGTTTTTAGGGGTGGGGGGTGGGAAAGGAAGATTTTCCAAGTGCCGCTGTCTCTTCTTCATCTTTATTCTTTTCTTTTTTCCGATTTTATCGATAGGTTTGGGGATTTTGGGCTACAAAAGCAAGGATTGCCTGGTTTTGATTTCTCATACTTTTTATTATTTCTAGTTTATTGTTTTTTTTATGTTTTCTTTTGTTTGTTTTTTTTTTCGAAGCAACAATAGGACAATAACAACAGCAACAACAACAACAGCGGCAGCAGTAACAACAACAACTTGCGGAGAGTTTGGTGTAAATGCTTTCGTCTCTAAACAAAGGATACGAGGAGAACACCGAAAATATTGCAGAATGTATTGTACGAGTAGTAGTTTTTTTGTTTTTCAGTTATCGAGCTCTCACAAAAAAGAATCGGGTTTCATGTTTTTTTTTTTGTTTTTGTTTGGTTTTCGTTTGGCTTGTTTTCTGTTGGGTTAACATTTTCAGAGGTTTATACGTTTAATTAGAAGATATGTCTGTTTGGGGGTGTGTTCTTTTTATCTTTGTTTACATGGATATACACACATATAGTCGTATACGATCTACAACAAGGCAGGCGCAGTTCAATCCATATTTGAAGCTTAATAAATGGTATATAGGTAGGTACTTGTGGTTTGTTTTTTGTTTAATATATTGTACTTCTTCTATTTGTTGTATGGTTTTTCCTTGTTTTTTTTTGTTTCCCAGAAACTGAACAGCAACAACAACAAGAATTGAAAATATAAGGAACGTCGTAAGTCCACCAAAAAATGAAATGTTTAAAATGTAAAGAAACGAAAGGAAAGGAAGCCAAAAGAATAGGTTTTAAGAAGAATCTCAAAAACAATCGAATCTAGAATATGTGAGAGTGAGAAAAGAGACGGAGAGATACGGAGAGGTAGAGCGAGAGCGGGACAGAAAAAAGGTCGCAAAAAGGCCAAAAGTGCAGAGTTCAGAGCCAGAGGAAGACAGAGAAAGGTAGATACAACGGGGAACAGGAGAAAGAGAGAGAGAGAGCGAGAGCAAGAGCGAGAGGATCGTTTTTGTGCGCCAATTTGGTCAGCGGTTAAAAATCGGGTGTAATATATATATAGTACGAGTATAGTGACGTATTTCGGCTGGGAAATTCATAGATCTTAGTTTTCGGTACTTAAAAACATAAGGAAGCAAGTATAAACTGCTGAAGAGATTTCAAGAAACGTTTGAGAAAAAGAGAGCAAGAGAGAGAGAGAGAGCAAGAGCAAGAGCGAGAGAAAGAGACAGATCTAGCATACAACGTTCAAAAAACAGAAAGATTCAAGTTGAAAAATAAATATACGCATAATACGGGGTGGGATAAATGCATGTATATATTATATATATCAAATATATGGAAACAATCAATTCTTCTTACTGCATTCTCCAATTCTACGCATATTCTGTGGGTGTTGTGTGGTGTGGTTTGTTTCTTTTGTTTCGTCCCCCTCTCATGTTTTATTTAGTGCATCTTTTATCGTATTTATCGATAAAATGTCAGTAGCCAAGATTGTGGGCGAAGAAGCGAGAAAAAAAACAAAAAAATTGATGGAACAGGTGGGGAAAATGTCGAAAAGCAATCGGGAAATGTGTTGGGGAGGGATGGGAGGGAGGGAGGTGGTACAAGAAACAAGCGAGCCCGAATGCCAAATGTAAATAAATTGAAACACATGCAAGCATTATCCAATCGTTTGCTACGTGACAGTGACAATTGCATTTCGATGGCAGGCACATCGATGCAGTTGCAGTTGCACTTGCAGATACAGATACAGATACAAATACAGATGCATTTATGTATCCGAATCCGCTGCAGCTTTACTCTTTTTGTTCGGTTTGTATCCGAGCGAAATACAACGTGGAAATTCCTCGGCACGTATGAGTAAGCAAATATGCAGGAACATTCGTGTATCGCGGGGTGTCAGGGCGTGTGTTTCGGGGTGTTTGGGGTGTTGTGAGGTGTAAGCTGTGCTCAAAATCCCTCCACCTCCCCTGGGATGGATGTAAATATATTTATATATATATATATCTTTATCCGCGGACCAATTGAATATGCCAATCTGTGTTCATATTTAACTGATTCGGATTTCGGAACACTTCAACAGCTTTAAATTGCACTTCCTTTGAATAGTATTGAGTTCGAGTTTGAATTGTTTGGTTTTTGTTTGATTTTGTTTTGGTTTTGGTAGTTGTATGTTTTGTTTTTTTTGGAGAAGACATTACGTAATGCTTAGCACATACATTTATGTACATACATACATTGATATTAATTACATACGTTCAAAAAAAGTTATGTCAAAAGTATTAGGGTGGCAAACACATTGAATCAGAACGGTAAACGGAAATATTATGGCATCAGAGTCGAAAACAAACTAAATGTTTATCATATATTTCACAAATAACGCTGAGGAATCAAAAGAAAAAGGAAACGAAAAAATAAAATCTCAAAACCGAACATTAATCAACCATTGTAACGAAATGAAAGTTTCAACTGAAAATCTTGATACAATTGAAGATCAAAACATATGTGAAGTAATAAATCATTAAATTTCAACAAGTAGAAATATATATATAAAATATATACCTTTAGATATATTTATGGATATAATAAAAATAATATTAACAACTGGCCATTACCTTTCGCACTGACGCAGCGTCCACGATGCGATGATCCATAGCGAGACCATGAAGACCAATAGAACCGTTCCCGGGCATATTGTCATTAGAGTTTTTAAAACGAATCTACAAGTACACAAAGTTTTTTAATTGTTAGCCAAGTATTAGCAGATGAAAAGACCTGTGGGGGGGGAATTACTATGGAGTTGTAGTAGTACCCACCTTGTGTTAAAATTAATCCTATTGAGAGCGCCAATGCTCCGTGATGATGCGTCTGTGAATAGCTTTGAATGCAGCAGCATTACGCGGCAGATTAAATATAATCGAAGGAACATAGGTAATGATAAAGCTACGTCATATGGCACCAATTCGGTGCCAATTGTTTTATTCTTATTGGCCAATTTCGTCGTCCACTGGAAATAGTATTCGCCAGGAATTGGATGTATAGCGCATATAAAAAGTTCTAACCCTATTTGACTAATTCGTTGCCATGTCATTGCGATCCTCCAATCGTCGGCGCAGTTATCTATCATGAATAACTATTTTTTTTTCGATTGGATGCAATTTATAGGGTTTTTTTTTGGGGTTTTTGTATATCCGTCGGATTATCGATGATTTTAGATTGTTGGCAATCGATAAAAAATCAAAGAACAAGAAGAAGAAGGAGAAGAAGAAGAGAAAGAGAACAAGAGTATATCATTTATTAAATATAATTGGAGAATTATTGATTCGCTTCGGTTTTTGCGACTAAACAAAAATGAATTACACTCAAATATACGAGCATGAATTATTTGACAAGTACAACGTCAATGAGGTGGTGTACACATGTCTGTGTGTGTGTCTGCGTGTGTGTTAATGTGTGTATGTGTGTGTGTGTGTGTGTGTGTGTGTGTGTTAATGGTTTTCTTGACTTTTGTGTTGTAGTTTTTTTTTATTTATTGGTTGCCTTGTTGATTGGCATTGGCTGGTGAAGGTAACTAGGACATGAGAGTCAAGTTCAAGTGCCGGTGGCTCCTCTGAAATTCCATTTTGGTTTCCTTGTGCAGGTGTGTGCGTGGATGTATTTTCAGTGGTGCATGTGTGTTTGTGGGTGTGGGTGTGGGTGCAAGTACTTACTAGAAAGCAGCGTGCGTGTTCTCGTGTAATTAGCACATTTCACTCGATTTCGGTTTTCTTTTTTTCTTTAGTTGTTGTTTACCTTTTATCCCTTCGGGTTTTATCAAATCAATTTGGAATCGAACCAAATCACTTTCCAAAGTTCAAAATCAAAGCTCCTAACCACCCCCGCCCAACATATATACGACAATATATGTTCCATTTGCTCATGACACGATTTAATCACTACCCTTTTGGTTTATTTATTTTTTTTTTCATTAGCTCGCGCGTCCTGGACAATTGAGAACTTAAAGCAAACTCCAGCGCAGTGCATTTCATCTATCTAAATGTATTTCGCATTTGTATATATATACACACAGTAATGTTTAACTATTTTGGCACAACATTCAAGGTAATTAGGCGAATCGCACAAATATCTAATCGAGTGCAAATTGAATTTGGCAGGGAACACAACCTGGAGTTCTGATTTGTGTTTTTTTGTGGTTGTTTTCTGATTGCATATAGTATGAGCCATTCGCAAGTTAAGCCGACTGACTGACTGATTGATCATTTTGCTGCTTGCTCATCGAATTTCAAAGAATCTAGTAGAGACCTATATACGATATGTGATCGGTAAGATGCTTGCGGATCGGTAAGATGCACAAAGTCCTGTGTTCTCATTGAATTTTATTAATCGGAATTTTGGTGATAGATGGGTTGGATGCTTGATAGTACAGATATATCGATTACGTATCGATTGCACATCGATTATATTATTCAGTATCGACTTAGCAATGGGAATGCTCATATGTATGCGGGTATGCTTGTATGTATGTCCGTGCAAATGTACATCTATGTCAAATATGTATTTACACAAGCCGATTTGGAAATCGCGTTCTCTAAATGATTCACAGAATATCCAACAATGTCGTACTCGTCGTACGGCAAACGTATTTGAATTTATCAAGATTGACTGTAAAGTTCTCCAAGACCAAACAGAAACCAGTCTCAAATATGAAATATACGTATGTAGGTAAATGATATTAAGAGTTTCTAATACGAAGAACCTAGAAGTTTGCTTACAACACGTTATGAATTATTAAGCTAGTTCTTAAGCTATGTTAGTTCTGCTTTGTTTCCACAATCGGCTCGCGCATAGCCAGTGTTCACTGTACAGAAGGACAAAGTGGGACTGTGGCTGGGTGGTTTGCTTGGGTTTTATGTTCGGTTTTTATTTTCTGGTGGTTTTCTGGGTGCAAGCTAAGCCACAATATTCCGTATCAGCCAAGCAGTTGCCTTTTGGTTGTTTGAACTTTAACTTGTTTTGTGTGACAGTTGTATCTGTAGCTGTATCTGTATCTGTAGCTGCAGTGGCAGTGGCAGTGGCAGTCGTTGCATTTGTATCTGTATCTGTATCTGTTGTTTCGTTTTCAAGAAAACAGGAAACAAAAAGACAGGGTTGGGGAAACGCAGAAGGATACTATGTACACTAGACACGGGTTCAACTAAACATCGATTTGAAGTTTGCTTCAGTATGCAGTAGTTTTTTTTTTTTGGATGCACTCCAGTATAGATATATATATAGTAGTATATATGTATATGGAGCACACTCAAGTCTAAGTACGATCTATGGTTTAAGCTACTCTAGGCATGTTTGGTTTTTGTTTTGCTTTGATTTGAGTTGGTTTTTTGGTATTGGTATTTTGTTGGTTTTGGTTGTACATAACACTATGCAATATGGTTTTTTTTTATTTTTCATTGTTTTTTTTTTTGGATTTACTCACAAATATTGATGTATGTATGGTAGATATTATAATAAGTATTACTTACTGAATTCTGCAAAGCATAATGGAAGGTAATTACATATTAAAATTTACTTTGAAACATCAACATTAATTTTTTTTTAAGGGGGGGTAATAACATTTAGTCGGAGTTATTAATATATGTATATATATATATAGAGAGAGAGAGAGAGAACAAGTTGAGTGAAGAATACGATTTTGATTTTATGAGGTTTTTTTGGGGGGGTACATTGTAAATATCAGCTGACTGACTGGTTGACTGATTTGGTTGGTTGACTGACTGACTGATTGATTGATTGATTGACGATTTGACGATTGACTGGCGGACTGATCGCTGATCGATGAATGACCTGACTTGATATCGTGATATCGATTTGATTGAATCATGGGCATGTAAATGGTTGAATGCATTGTGAGAGTTGGAGTTTATTTTGGTTTGGTTTTTGCTTTTGCGTTGATTTGCTGATATTTATATTTGACTTGACATCGAGATATATATATCGATATGGGGGCATATCAATTACCAATAATCCAAAACTCGATCACTGAACACAGGACTTTGGTCCCTACAAACAACATCAACGGGTTCAACAAGCTCAGCGATTCGATTCCACTTCTCTTCGGGTTTTTTTTTGCAATTATCTGTTTTCTTCCTGTTTTCGGTTATTGTTTTTTATTTTTTTTTTTTGGTTTTATTCGAGTATAATATGGCTAATAGATCACATCTGCACGTGTGTATATTTTCATATTTTCATGTTTGTTGCTCGATAAATAGATAAATACGAACTAGGCAAACAAATGCTCCCATGCTTTCTACGGTTTTTTCTAGTTTTCAAAAACAACAAATTTCGGGGAACCCCAACCGATTTCGTTTGAAAATCGTTTGTGGTTCCGTCATTTGAACAAATATAGATATTTAACTTTCATGCCAACAATAATTGAACACATGTCTTAACTAAATTAATTGGATTGGTTTTTTTTTCATTGTGATATATATTGTAGATAAACAATTTTTGATTGTAGGGTAAACGAAACGAGAAACGTAAGACGAAACCAATAAGAGAAGAAGAGGAAGTAGAAGTGGAAGTTGTATAGAATATATATATATATATAAATCATTTATGTATATCAATATACATACAGAGTATATATATAAGGTATGTAGAGATTAAATGTTAAGCAAATGAAACAAATTATAGTGCTGTACATGCAACTGTTATATTTTTTGAAGCGCATATTGGAGGTAAACGAGTACGGAATGGATGATATATAGGCCATACATATATATCTTTTGTTCTTCGGGATGCTGTCGCCATAAAGGTAATGGGGTAAAAACTAAAAACCGGATTTATCAAGTGGCAATTGGGATATTCAAATCCAAGTCCAAATCCAAAAAGAAATGAATTTGTCCATCAACTCGTTACTCGAATCGGAGAAAAGCGGTTAAAATTGAATAAGATTGGAAAATGGAAAACAACCGTGGTGAACAATGTGTGTGGTGTGGTGGGTGTGGCAAAGGTGAGATTGGTGAATGAAAATGATTAGCTTTTTATGTACAGTGTTTTTTCAGCTTCTTCGCTAGATTCAATATATAGTATATACTTTCTCTTTTTTTCTGGCATGAGGAGGTTCTTTCGGTAATCTTGAAATGAATGAGTAAGGGGGGAGAATACGATGGAGAAGTGTCCAGGGAAATGGTGGAATGGAGCGAGCTCAAAATGGAATGGTAAACAGAAACGGATACGGAAACGGAGCCGGAGCCGGAGCCGGAAACACTGCTCTTTCACACCAACTCCCATGAAACATGCATCCTACTCACTCACTCCATATGCGATAGAAAAACAATATGTAAACGAAATTAAATACAAATTAATACCAAGACTAGAAGGGGAAATCAAATCATACAGGTTATATTATATAGGTTAACCAGGAAATAAAATAATCGGACACGGGGGAACATTGTCTTTGAACAGCAAACAAACTAGCTAACAAACGAACAAACAAACAAACAATCCGAGATGGTGATGACGTTTTCGAAGGGGGATTTTCCAAAGGAGTTTGGTGGCATGACCGTAATTTTTTGTCGGGATATTTGGGGGACTTCCTTGGCGGGTTGAGGGGGCGGGAAAGGGTTCGGGGCGGGACTCGGAATGTGAGAGTGAGCGGGTTGACGACGGCAACGTTAAACAATCAAGTTAAACGATGACGACCATCAGCAAGAACATCAATAACATCTGGAAGAGAAAATACAATTTGCACTCACTCTCACCTGCACTTCCAAAGCATGGTAAGCTACTATAAGTCCTAAAAGAATCACAGTCGAAACAGATATTAAGGTTTTTAACGCTGTCGAGTAGAACGATGCCTGCAACGGAACAATCAACATCATTAGCTGGTTGTAAACAAGTTCCCAGTGATTTGAATTTAATGCTTGAGAAATTTATAGATATTTTTATTATGATGATCCTACCTTTGTGTAGACACCGGCACTGCTCAGCTCGTTTTCGATTACCATCACGATGATCCCGAACATGCCCATGACCAGGGCGTAGTCGCTGATGCGTTTGCGCTTCTCGAACAGGGCTTTCCTCTTTCCCAGGCGATAGCCCACATTGGGTTTGTGTTTGGCCGAGTTTGTTGATGGCTTCCTGGACGTATTGCCGCCAGTAAGGGCACGTTCTTCCATATACCTATACAACCAATGGTAACTCTGTGTGACTTGGCATTCTCGCAACCAAAAGCTGGCACTCACTAACTACGCCACCCACCCACAACTACACACTGCACACTGCACACTGTACACTGCACACTGCTTTGGTAACTACTACTTTTATGATTGGGGCCACACTCTACTTGGTTAATGGCTGGCTAATGATTTGTTTTGTTTCCCAGGGAGGCCAATTAATCTGCCCGCCGTCAATCGATCAAAATATCCCCCTGGATCAGCGTTTCTCGGACTTGTTTACCAGGAGACTTGAGGACTTGAGGACTTGAGGTGAGGTGCCGCAGATCGGCGGGCAGTGCTGCTGAAGTGGCTGTAATTTTTGGGTAGGCCCTCGGGCAGGGGCTACGACCAGTCGGACCTAACTCAAAGCCACTCGAGCGATTCCAACTGGGCTCCGCACCTTAATAAATCTTTCGGCCTGAATGACAGATTTGTGTGTTTTCGCTTTGCTCTATCGGCCTCTCCGGGCCCTCGCCCCCGCAAATGTGTCATATCAATTTGTATCCTACGGATGGCGGCCCGGAGAGACGCAAACATACATATGGATGAGCCGAAGATGGCCAATAAAAATTTTGCTGACAAATGGAAAAGGCACTGGCCCCGTTTTCGTTGTTCCCTTTGGATGCCATAGCCATAGTCATGGCCAAAGCCATAGCCATAGCCATAGTCATCATAGTCGTATAGAAAGCCATATAAACACATATATTTATCGAATAAATATATGTGGATGCCCCGCTCTCTATAAACTGCTGAACTGTGCCAAATTGGCAACGTGATTGCAGGAAAATATCTTGCCATCCAGGACATTCATAGAGATTTATGTGCAGCGGTACGGGCCCTTCATTCGTGAGTGGAATTCACTTTACAGTCCTCAAATTGAAACGCTCCCAGCTCGGGAGCCGGACCCGGTCCCGGAATCCAATGAATATTCCAGCACCTCGGACACCCGATGCTCTGTTGCGATTTGGGTGTTTTGCTCGCGGCATGAAATCGGAAATCGGAAATCTTGCCGGAAGGACATTTGTGTCCTGACACTGACAGCTAATTACTGTCCCCGGGCCAAGGCATCCATCAGTAGTCGTCCGTCAGTGGATGGATGATTGGCCTGCAGTTTGGCAACTGTTAACATTTCGCAATCGTACGTACACAGGGCAAAATCATCAATCGATCGATAAATGACACTCTGAGCTCCACTACGGGGGTAAATGATTTTGAGGGATTTATATGGGGGGCATGATATGTACAAATTTCTCGCAGTGCCCGACCATTAATTGAGTTGTCGGAACTGTGATTATGGATTCTCTCTGGGCAGCGAGTTTCTAGTTTCTTGCTGGGAATGGCAGCTGGTTGGGTATCTGGAGGCGGTTAATGAATGCTCGCTGATGGATTCTGGGGCTCAATACGTACGGACGCTACTGGCGATTTGGGTCGGGCTATACATACATTTCATACCTAGGGTAGTCTGAGTGGATACCCACTAGTGCCTCGGCCGCTTCTTCGTTGCATCCAGATGAGATCTGTTCCCGGTTCGCAATGGAAGGTGTTTTCATCGAGCCAGGAATTGAGAGTGTCGACGCCGGTTTGCGGAGCTAAAAACATTCAATTCAATGCATTTTGTTAGACCACACGAAATAGTGATTCAAATATACTCTTGGGTGCCTAGTTAACTAGCGTTTGGGTGTAATTCTAGTTTAATAGTTGCATACGTTACCAGGTTTTTATTGCTGTTTTTACTGGTCTACTTGGCAGGCATAAACTGGGTGCAAGTTTAAAGTTTTTACACCATGTATCTCAAGGTGCAAAGGGTATATTAAGTTTGTGCAAATGTATGTAACAGCGAGAAGGAGGCATTTCCGACCCTATAAGGTATATATATATATATATATATGATCAGCATCAACAGCCGAGTCGATCTAGCCATTTCCGTATGTCCGTCCGTTTAAGACGTAATTCTATTTGGATTTAAGTGCGTTTAGCATGTACGCACAAAAACGATATATATCGCTCTTGAATTTCAGTCACGGCCCTTTCCGCCGTTTCAATATTAAAAAAAAACTGTACGTATTTTATACTGCAGACTGGCCACACTGAGAAATTTTAATTCCAAATGACTATATAAATGTAGACATTTGATAATGTAAGTCATTTTAGTTTCAGCATTTAACATACAGTCATCGTAGTTTTTAATTTTTTTTATTTTAAAAATACGGTTTATGGGCTCTTCTCCCGACATGACAGTTTGTTCCAAGGCAGTATCCAGTTTAATATTATCCTTTTGAAATTTTTAATATTTTTAAATTTTTTTTTAAATCCTTTCACTCATCTATCCCTATACGTTTTATGGGCTCATCTCCCGACATGAAAGTTTGTTCCAAAGCAGTACCCAGTTAAATATTATCCTTACGGACATCTTTTGAAATTTTTAATATTTTTGAAATTTTTTTTTCGTATTTATTGAAATATACTAAAAAATAGAAAACATTTTCAACAAATTAATTTTAATTGCTGTGGGCTATTGAACCCTTTTACTCCAATTAGTTCGGAACCATGCTGCTTTTTTAATTCTTTTTTCGCATTTATTCCTTTTCATCTATCCCTATACGTTTTATGGGCTTTTTCATTGCAAGTTAGCTTATTCCCGGTCTGCCAAAGCAGTACCCAGTTTACTATTTTTTTTGTTTAATAAAATTTTAAATTCCTTTATCCATTCGTCTTTTAGGCATCTCTTCCTTTTGTTATATTTTCCTTTAATAAAGATTAGCATCAAAAGCCGATTCGATCCAGCCCTGTCCGCTTGTCCGTCCGTCTGTCCATGTGTCTGTCCGTCCGTGTATAAACACGTTGTTCTCCGAGATGGTAATAGGTAGAGATGTAATTCTTTTTGAGTTAGGTACGTTAGGGAAATACGCTGAATATGACGTTTCTGAATTTTAGTCACACCCCTTTTCGCCTTTTGAATTGTCACAAAACATTATTTTCTACTGCAGTTCGGTCTATAAATTCGAAATGGTTAAGCCAAAAGATCCAATTTCTTTTGCATACAGCTAAAAATTGTGATACCTAGCCATGCGTCAAGTTTCACAAAGATCGGACAATAGACAATGAAGATACGGCCAACAAAAATGTTCACCGTCCCTTCTCAGTGTCAATACCGAATACAATTTTATAAATTTCTGCATTTGAGAATAGGTGCATCATATTTCGCTGTCGAGATACTTCTTGTTAAACTTTCATCCCGGGATTCTACGTCTCAAAAAGCTGATTTTCTCTTTATGGTTTTCATTTTAAAGCAGAAACAAAATGAGATAAAAAAAAACACTCCAATTTATAAGCTCTCCTGCGTCTTTGCATTTGAATAACAAATTTCACTTATGAATATCTCCAATTTGTGTTCCCTTTACAATCCACAGAGCACACTCATCTTCCTGACATCCGCAAGTATCCTTTTGCCCCCGCTCCCTTTGGCCCCCACAGCTCTGGAATGACGACATCACATACCACATCGCTTCATATCTCTATCTACATATTTATCGTGCGTTCTCCAGTTTTTTTTTTTGTATTTTCCACGATTCTTGATTCGGTGTAAATCCAATTATTTTTTGTCTATCCAAAAATAGAAAAAATGAGAACCGGCATTGAAGGGGCAGCTTGGAAGGAATAAAAGGGAAATCCACTCGCTATATCTTCATCTGTGCCACAGCAGTCTCTATCTTTGGCGAAATAAAAAGGAAGTTTTGTATGGCTCGCTTTCGGTTCGCCTGTTTGTTTCCACATAAAAGTGAGAGTGGAAGTGGATGTGGAAGTGAAAGTGAAAGCCGAGGAAAATCCGGCTAAAGCAAGGCGGGCGGCGTGTGTGCACAATTTGGTCCTCATATTTAAATGAAAACTAAAAGATAAGTAATCTGCCTTCCTACTTGTCCTCCAATATGGGTGCGGTTTTGCATAAGCAGGCGAAACTAAAAGAGCCAGAGAAATGAATAGAGATAGACAGAGAAAGCGAGAGTGGCAAGTGGGGAGAAAGTAGTAAAAGTCGTAAACTAGACACACTCAACCCAACCACCCAGGATACTCGCAGGACTGCCTAAAATTCCGCTCGCAAATAAAATTCCTCCTTGCCTTCCTTGCCTCATTGCCTCCCTTCACTTCACTTTACTGCCATTTTGCGCCAGACTTTAAGCTGCCTCTTCTGATTTTTCTCTACACTGCTCACTCAGTTGCTAAATCCAAATATTTGTTTATAAAGAACAGCTCAGTCTCCCTTACCCCTAACCCCGCCCACTCATCTAGATATCTTTACTTTTCCTATAAAGGCACCGCTCACAGGAGAACCAACGGCAGGCGGAAAACAAAAAAAAAAAAAAGAGAAAGAACCAGGAAAATACTACGTGACTGGGCGACAAGGCTCGAGCTTAGCTTGTTTGCCAAGTCATGGCCAGGGGGCCGGGGGTCGTGGCTGGCGGAAAAATAGAGGAAAATTGCCAAGAAAGTAGACAAAGATGGAGAGCGGCCAAGTACATAAGCCATAATTTTTAATTTCACTCTCGGCTATGTCTCAATTTTTTTGGCTTAAATTGAACTCTTGCGCTGCAGTCGCCCGTGCGTGGGCGCTGCTCGATTATTTCTCACTTAGTTGCAGTGCATCTGGGTGCCTGGGATTACCACTTCCTGGAATAGATGCTTTCACTCCGAAGCTCCCGCATCCGAGCACATGCACGGACAGCGTCTCTGGGTTTCAGCAAGAGCTTTCTTCAAGGGGGAGGCTCCTTTAAACATACAATTTACTTAACACCTTTTAGATAACTTAGATAGGCCTTAAAAATGTTGTCAACTATACCTATGGGCCCCAAATACAGGCATATGAAAATTACTCATACGACCCGTGGTCCAGTATTCAAAATTCAAGTGACAAGCTTTCCAATTTGAGTGAATTTTCATATCAAATACTCACACTAACCGTGGATTTACAAGTTTCTAAATTGTCGTTGAATTTTCTAAAAATTACTCATACGCCCCGTAATCCAGCATTCAATTTTGTATAGCCAGCCGTCATGATTATTGACTATTATTTCTCCCCACTAAATGGCTTTTAATTCAGGTGACAAGGTTTTTAATTCATGTGGAAGTTTCTAAATTCTCGTTACCCATACGCCCCGTACTCCCGCAATCATTTTGGTTTAGAATCCATGGTTTATTGGCTATTATTTGACAACACCAAATGCTTTCCCAATCAAGTCACAAGCTTTGGAATTTATGTTGAATTTGATAAATATTACTCATACGACCCGTGCGCCAGGTTTCCCCTTTAGACTGCAATTAAAGCAATTAGCAGAGGACTAATTTGCAAGAATCCCCTCACAAGATTGCTCAGCCTTACACTCTTCCCAGCAAATACCAAATGCCTTGGCCGCTCATAGTTGGCATTTCCAATTAAAACTCGGAAACCACACAGCCCCCTTTTTGCCTAAGCCACTGCCTAATGTAGGTCTATTTGCAAGTGCAGAATGCTGTCGTTTTCAACATTGAAAGCGGCTGAGGCTGAGGCTGAGGCTGGCGACGAGTGGGAGTGGGAGTGGGAGTCATAATCAGTTTTTGGCTTTCGCAGTTTGTCGGCTTGTTGGGGCGAAAAGCAGCCACTCCCCGGCAATGAACGCTGTGTCTGCCGATGTTTGTCTAGTGCGTGTGTGCGAATTGGTTTATGCTAAGTAGATTTGCCTGAATGTGGCTCCTGTGTGTCCCCTGTAGCTCTCTGTTTGCAGCTGTTCTGCTGTGTTGTTACTTACGCCCAAAGCCAAAAAGGAGATGAGCCCAAACCGGAGCCCCAGCTTGGCAAAAGCCTCACTGGCTTGACAGGGATTTCCCGGCAGCAACTCCTTGTAAACTAAATATACGCAGGCATTCTGGGGGGGTGCCGAGCAAACACGGGGCGATCATGTGGATAATTTGACAAATTCATGGGCGAATGGAATGCCCTTTGACTCTTGGCGGCCTGTCGGCTGCCGGCTGCCTGCTGCCTGCTGGCTGCTGGCTTCCCTATCGCAAGGCAGTATCCTCATAATTGAGTGAAACGGCAAAATCTGGCTAAAAGCCATGCTTTTTGGGGCCATTTCGGGCTCAAGACCGACTCCAAAGGCTTTCAACAGCCTGTGTGGCTGTCAGTGACATTTTTGGCCAAATTACCAGCAGCAGAGATCTCGAAATCTTCGGGTTATGTAACAATAAACATTTGCCTGTGCCTCCGTTGGCAAAGGTAATTAATCAGAAATTTGCTCAAACTAATGCCTCAATTAGGCTTAATTTTGCGCTCTAAATTAGTTCTATTTAAAGTCAAATTGGATCAAATAAACAAGAAAGAGCTAATTAGAGCTTTGTCAAAGGTATTTAATGGAAACCTGCTGGTGGCATGGATATGACGTTGCTGTACACAAAAACGGATTCAATCATTAACACAGCATAAAACGCTCTGCACTCCCTTGCAATCCCCGTTCAAGTGCCTGCTAATTTTGCATAAAAACACAGCGCTAAAGTCTCTTCAGATCGCCGAAAAAGACACAAAACATGGGTTCGCCCAGCACGGCATTTACCATAAACATTTAGCCCACACATTCCAAGACAAAATCATGGCCCAGAGCAGGGAACAGGGAACAAGGAGCAGGGAGAGCTTGCGATGGGGAGGGTCAGGGAGTATCCGAATGTCGTTGCCGCAATTGTTTGTTATCGCTTGTTTGTTGCGTGCCTCGGAAAACCCCAACGAGTACAAAAAAATTACCACCCAAAAGCCACACCCCCTTTTGGCCCACGCACGCACAATTCGGTGCTGGCACACGCAACGGGTGGAGGCAGGAAAAAGGATACAGGCTGCAGGATACAGGATACAGGATACTCGTACTCGTACTCGTACTCGGCTTGACTGGGTGGGCTCGGTGGGGACTCACACGAGACCAACGTCAACATCAACATCAACGCCTACTTGTCAGCGCGGCCGAGGGAAAAGGGTGTGTGGCCCCGAGTGGGTGGCAAGTGGCCAAAGGATATCCCTCCCATATGCAAAACCAACAACAACAGTAACAACAGTAACAACAGCAACACCGCACACTCCACCAGAAAAATAAAATCTATTTTCCGGCAGATGCGTGAGTATGTTTGAGCAGGCCATGTGCTCGCCAACAAGACGACGACGACGAGGAAAAAACCCCCGAAAAAAATGGTGAAGAAAAACCGAACGAAACAAAACAAATTGCGCATATTCTAGGACATCTAATGTCAATGATGTTAATTGGATTTCTTAATTAAGTTGAAAAGCGAGACCAGAAGCGGAAAGCCAGCCAAAAAAACAAAAAAAAAAGGAAGCGAAGAAAAACTAAGCCGCAGCGGAAAAACGGAAGCAGTAATGCCAGCCAAACGGAAGGGAATTGGAGACAGTGGGATTAAATAAATGTCCCATCGGATGTGGGTGGGTGGGTTTTACTTGAAAATGTTGCCACATTCCGTTGCCACACACAGCAATTCCAATAGAAATTAGAGAGCCCCAACCATGATACCCAAATCGGCCGAATTCCAATTTACAAATCGAAAATAAAGGCCAAATTGAGAGTCTTGTCCTGGACGCAATGAATTTACATTTAGTGGCAGGAATGTTTTGAATAAAATAACCTAAAATACTTTAGTTTCGGGCGAGTGTGCTCGACTTTACGACTGATTAGGCATAAATTTAATTTCAAACCATACAAGGCAAACCCACAAATTGAATAACTGCAACAAAGTTATTTATTAAAACGCCAATTTATCTGCCACGAGTGTTTTAGGCCAACGAACATTAAATTTGACAAATAATAAATGAGTGGCTTTTGATTCAATTGATTTGCGAAATTTAACAAGTCATTGATTATATGGCTAAGCTGCAGCGATTTTAATTTATTTGCACTACTTGCTCGTATATTTATTGGGGATAAGCTGTGTACATCATTTCCTAATTTATTCACCACTTAAAATGCTTTCTAAATTCATTTTGGGGATTTGAAACATTGAAATATAACAAATAGCTAACAAATTTGTAGATTTTCGGGGTTGAAAGTGTGAAAAGCTGGTTGTATTTGTGTCCCCGTGGCTATAGACCCAGGCTATCGTATCAGTTGTTTCCGATCGGAAAATGCATTATGTTGAAAGGCCTCGTTGGCACGAAAGGGTACAGGTACAAACTGTCACAATTAGCATGATTCCAATATGTATGCCCTTGTGGCCTGCGACAGCCGTGTATAAAATTATATACATCGAGAAACATATATCTGCCGTATTTGGCCGATCACGCACCTAACAAGGGGGATGGCGGCATTGGCATTTAGTCGATGCCACGCCCCGAAATTATTTCTCACCTGCGTTCTCACCTCCGGACCGAATTAACATACTCATTGCCGACACACACAGTTTATGAGCTTTGCCTGGACACGCATACTTTCGGCACACACTGGCGCACTTGCACCAACACACGTACAGAGAGGCTCACATGCGAAGGGAAAGGAAATTGGTGGAAATTATCGAGTTTCCTATACAAAACGCGTCCAGCACGCAAAACGAAACGAAAAGAAAGCAAAGGAAATGAACTAGGAGCGAATGAAACACGAGGCAAGAAATAAGCGACGAAATTGGTTACGACTTCAAATGAGGCGGGGCGGGGGACGGGGGTCAAAGGTTGGTTAAACTCATAAAGGGGGAAAATTCGCACAGAGATGCACAGAGAAACGTATCGCACTAAAAGCGCCAATAAATCACAAGAATTCCAAGACCTAACTTAAGATTTGTATCGATCTTTTTGTATCGATAAAGTGACACAAATAGTAGTTTTTCGATTTCAAAAGGTTATCGAATCTATCGATTTGAAACTTTTTTTGTTTAAAATCGACTTCCTTTGTTGGATTTTTTTAGAAATTGCAAACAATCCACGATTTTACTGAAGAGTATATCATATTTTCCAGGTACTGAACCATCAAAAATTGTATAAAAACCCCGCTAGATGCATTTTTTGTCAGTGCATCCGAGTTGGGAGTCCGAGTGCGGAGTCAGTAGGCCCAAAACGATAACGATAACGATTAGGCTCAGCTTCAGGACGTCCCATTGCATGTGGTTTCCTTTTCGTTTGTCGTTTTTCGAGTTTTCTGGCCTGCCTTGGTTTCCGGGCCCTCCCCTCGCCAGCCGCTGCTGTTGCCTAATAAATTTAGCGTAATTCACATTACATTAAGGTTACGTTTTCTTTTCCTCACCAGCTAACCCCAGCCCCAGCCGCAGCCCCCAACCCTCGACCCTCGACCCTCGACCCCGCCCCTGGAGTGAGGCCATCCCTGTCGCACTGATTGCGCGGGGCCCCAACTGTGTTTGCTGAGTGCAGGAAATATATAATGAAGTGTTCGCTTTGTTGAAGCTTAATTAGGCGGATAAGTAATATTTTTGCCTTGCCTTGCCATGCCCCCAAAATACGAATTTATTCGTCGTCGTCCCACATACTTGCAGCGTGTGTGTTTGTGTAGCTTCAAAACTTTGAATTACACAATTAGTTCACCCTGAGTGCACAATTCGGTCAGTCCGGCAACTTCGTTAGGGGTTACTTTTTCGGGGGACCCCCAAGGATATGCCACAGCTGCGGCCGAAATAGTAGAGGTCCTAGGGTTTTCCCCCTAATTGCTTATGGCAGTTAATCAAGAACTTATCTTTGCGTCAATTAATTAAAATTATTGCCATATAAATGCGTTATTCTTGTTTATATTTATTATTTTTTCTAGCAAACGCAATAACTGATTATTTTGGGTGAACTGTTCAAATAGTTTTGGGGCCAAACTTGTATTGAAATCTCCACTTTCTTGGCCTGCAATGTGGCACCGAGAGTTGGGGCTTTCATCACTAATCAAATCAGTCGATGGGGCTGTCACTGAGCAAAAAAGATCTGCTGGGGCAGATTGATTGCCGCAACATATTACGTATAGTATAGTGTGGCACACACTTGGCCATATAACAAGCCCTAATCAGGGGGCGTGCCATCGACGAGGCAGAGGCGGGGAATCAGGGGGAGGCTGTAGAGCAGAGCGTGCCAAATCGGCGCATTCATTTAATACGAGTCGTGCGAGTACGAGTACGAGTACTATATAATAATGATAACTCGACAATGACAAGGAGCATTCCCCAAGCCCGGCCCGACACGGCCCTTTGCTTTCTCCTTGAGTCGAATGCCTAATGTCAATGGGCGGGGCGTGTCAGGGGGACGATAACTATATATCCCATATATCGCATATATCCCATATATACAATATATAAATATATATAGCAGATTTGCCGGGGAGGGGAGGTGGCTTGGACTTTGCATGTTGCAGGCGGCAGGCGGCAGGCGGCAGGTTCTTATGATCGAAAATCAATATATATCTAACCCTATTGTTACCGCTGCCGCTGTCTGTGTGACTCAAGTTGAGGTGACTCAAGTGGCCTGGCCAACGAGAAAAAAAAATGGAAAAAATGGTAAAGAATGTGGGGACAAGCGGGCCAGAATAATGGCAAAGAAAAGAGACTTTGACTCGAATGGTGAATTGTTGCTAGCCGTTCGCTTGGCCGCTTTGTTTACTTTCGACTTGTGCGCCAAAGTTGACACACTTAGCGACTGCATAATGAAACCTGACTGGCAATGAAACATATTAAAAATGGAAAATGGAAAACTGCGAAAAGGCAAAAAGGCAAACAGGCCGAAAAGGGCGAAAAGTCGCACGACCAACGAGACAACAACCAAACTAAATGAAAATAAAACGGCAAGAAGGCAAATATTTGCCAAAGCAAAAGGTAAACTTTCGGAGGCCTGGAAAACTAGAAAGTGTAAACTGCTGTGAATTGCAAATAAAGCGGAAACCACAGGGGGAAACTCTTTAGATTCGACAATTGGAAAACTTAAATTGTTAACAATGTCAGACAAACAAATACCCATTATATAATTTCGTATTCTGATAGGATATGGTTGTAGGATAGTTGGGTGAATATGAATCAGTTTTTGTTGCAAAAAGTTTCAATTGGAAGAAAATTACCATAATTTGGTGGTGCCACCTCCTCACATTAGCTTCAATTGATTAAGTTGATTACTTAATAGAAAGCCGATAAGTTATCGATCTTAATCGAATATTATGCTAGGATTGGAAAATGTTTTAAGATATTTAGATGAATGTAAATCTTGTTTCTGTTGCAAATAGTTTAAATTGATATACAAAATTCCATAGTATCATAGTTAAATATTAAGTAATATTTAAAAAGACTTATAACATATGAAATACCTTCTCACATCAATTTCTATAGATTAAATTTATTATTTTATCGAAACCCGATAAGTACTCTATTTTAATCGAATCAGATATGATATTTAGGTGAAAATGAACCTTGTTTTTGTTGCGAAACGCTTAAATTGGTGGAAGATGCCCCACAAATTTTTAGACCATATTAGAAAATACCTCCTCACATCAGTTTCAAAAGATTAATTGATTATTTCAATAGAAACCTAGGAAGGACTAAAATTCGTTATTACGCAATTCCGATAAGTAATCGATTTGATTCGAATAATCAATAGGAAAATCAACTCTAATCATCACAATTGGTAATTGTGAGGGGATTACTAAAAACACTATATGAAAGTACCTACTCAATATGTATGGACTGGTGTAAGGCAATCGTATTACCAAATTGTGTACAATTATTTTCGCTCTGCAGCAAGCAGTTGCCGGGCAAGGGGGCGGGACGAAAGCCTAACCAAATAATTAATAAACAAACGATACCAAATAGACAGAGACGGGCACACGGCTTGGCCTTGACTCGAATGTTTTCACTTTTGGATGAGCCATCCGTCGTGGGGGACACCCCGCAACCGATTGCAATGGAAATGGGCTGGATGGCTGGATGGGTGGATGGACGGATGGCCGGCCGGCTGAAGGTTAGACAGCCAGTTAGGTCGCAGGTCGCAGGTCGCATGCTCGCTCAATTATCCAAGCGGGCAATCGTACTATCGCGCGCTGTAAATGCAAATAGCAAACAGCAAATGGCAGTTGGACAAAGGAAAACGGGGTCGCCATGGCATGCCAAAGGAAGAGCAATTTGGTTTCATTTACAATGATTTGCTTCCGCCATAATGACAAATGACAAACTACCATACTAACATATATGTACATACGTATATGGCAGCCAGACATTCAATTCAATTCGATTCGGGCAGGCTTTGGCTGTGATTCGAATTGAAGTTCAATTTGTTGTTGATTCTCGCCCCCATGTTGTTGTATTGGCAATCGAAAGGGCCGGACGGACAGGACGACAATATGACGGTCATGGCCACGTGCTTTCTCCCGTTTACCCTTCCAGTCGGTGGGAAAACAATAACAAAACTTTCAACTCACGGCAGACAATACTACAATGCACGTATGTATGCCTGTGCGCAAAAGTTGAAAGGTTAGGGAATATCAAAGGGGGGCAAAATGTGAAGTGGCATCCATCTCGAGCACGTGTCGCTCCACGTTTATAATATGTAGATGTATATATATACAAATTCCTGAGTTCCTCAGTTGCTGAGTGCCTGAGTGGCAGCAGGAAAATTGAAGCCCTTGAAGAACGAAGAACGAAGAACGTTTCATCCCCCCGCGAATTTGTTAATTAAAAATTCCCGCCAATTGGTTTTTATTTTTCTGGTTTTCCGTTTTTGATTATTTCGATGGCATCCCCCTGGCCCGCCCCGCCCCGCACAAACAAGAGATCCAGAAAGAGACGTCCGTAAACCCTCGGCCAAATCCCATTTCAAGTGAGTTTAAGGTCTTAGGGCAAGCCTGATTGAGTAACTTAATAATTCAGAATTGTTTCCAGCTCTCGGCCTCATTGGGATTTGCATCTGTAAAGCCATCGCTGGTGCCGGTGTTGGTGGCGCTTTGGCCGCCGCTTCGGCCGCTTCTGCCGCCGCATAAAAGGAGCATTCCAGCTCCCTTTTTTGGGAAACGTGGACCCATGCGGCGTATGCGTTATCTTGCCCGAAAAACGCGCAAAAGCGGCAAAAACACAAAAACCGAGCCGAGAAAACAACAGACAACGGGCGGCCCACGCCCACTCTGTCTAAATCCGCACAATAATAACAAACAACAACAGCAACGGCCACGGCAACGGCAACGGCAACGGGAACGACAATGAAATGCGAAAGCTGCCAAAGACAAGGCAACATGACGTATACGCAATCCTCCCATACCACATCCCTCATCCGCCCCGTTGTCTTTCGCTTTTTTTTCCCTCTCGTTTTATTGTAGATTATTTGGAGTTTTTCACGATTCGCTGCTCATTTCGTTTTGCTGGTTTTCCATTTTTTTGTGTGTGTTTTTTTTTGTTTTATTTTTTGTTCTTCCCTGGCGTTGCCCGTTTTTTGTTTTCCCGTTGTTTTTTGTTGTCGATGCTCTTATCTGCCTGCTGCTCTTGGCCATTGTTGTTCCCGTCACTTGTTGTTACATCCACGGATCTTACATAACACTCCCCACAAAGCTGGGGGGGCGGGGAGCCGCATTTGCGATTTATCAAACGAAGCGAGTTGCATAAGATGCCCATAACGCACACGAAAATCTGCTACTTTTTTGTGCCACTGCCGGCTAAGGGATAAAGCCTGGCCCACAGCTCCCAGCCCACAGACAGCCGCCCAGCCGCCCAGCACAGCTGACAAACAAGAAACAAGAAAAAAAAATGCCAACTCGAGTGAAAGTGAAGTGAAAAAGAGCGCGTAGTGAGAGGAAATGTCAATCAACAAGCCGGAACCGAAACTTAATGCAACCGGCTTGGAATTCCTGCTGCGGACACAACGGACAAACGGACAAACGGACACAACGGACAAGCGACTTGCAGAGGAACTGGCTTTTTTGGGAGGCAGGGGTTAGGGAGCGGTGGGAGAAACTGCTGATGGCTGAGAGCTGTCACCACGAGGCAGCAGGTAACACAAAATGTGGCCATGTGCTGCCGGTTAAATGGGTTGACTTGAGCCAGTGTCTCCAAGGGCTATTCCTGGGATAACTCAAGTTGAATTGAGCAGAGCACAGCAGCACAGCAGCACACCACGGCCGCCGGAGTGAAGGACCAGTGGGCCATGGCAGGAAAATGCCTGGGAAATGGCTGAGAAATGGCAGAGAATGTGTCGTAACTTTCGCCCCCGGGCGCCCGGAATGCACAGAGATGTGGCTAGGCTAAGACAAAGTCTAATTATATTAATATTATCACTCTTACTTTTACTTTCTTGCCGCAACTGAAATTTACATGACCCGGCAAGCCGGAAAGCGACTGCCAGCGCACACAGCTCACAATTTATATGGTCCAATATATATCGGTTGCTTAATGATGGACTTTACTTCAACTTGTATACTTCATCTCCCTTTCATAAAATATTCAAGGCGAAAAAAGTTTATGGGAGAGCCGAAAAGTTTGAATCACTCTTTGAGCTTCTTTCAGGGCTTTTTTTCTTCGTATTTTTCAGAGGAAGGACCTCCCTCCTTCCATTACTCACATATTGCACACATGTGCAGGAGAATCATAAATTTTTGCCTACTCTTCGTTCGCTTCAAAGTTTTTCTCCTTCTTGGATTTTCCTTTCTTCTCCATTCTTTTGTCGGGCCACGGGCGCCAAGAAATATGCTACTTTTCCCACCAAAGCGGCGAGAAAAATTGCTGGCGTAAATACGCGTATAAATAACAATATTTGGGTTTTGTGTTTGCTTCTTTATCTCCTTCGATCTATACTTGGCGGCGGAAAATGGGAAAATAGTGAAATATGGGCCATCCGCGAGACCCTGAGAGGCTGGCGCGGCGGCAACTCAAGCAGGAACACAGGTATTATATATTCTTGGAGTTTGCATTAATTAATACTCGTATTTCCCTCGAATATATTGAAAGCTGTTTACCTTGCTCCAATGAGAAATTGGTAATTTTGGATTTATTTTTTGGGGGAAAAATCCAGGAAAGAATAGAATCATATTACAAAATGCTTCGCATCTTCGGCAAGCCCTTTTGTTGGCCCAGAAGCCAGGAAAATTCGTGGAAAACTCTTGACGGCTTTTCGTCGGAAAGAAAAGAGTCTCAGTCTCGGTAATAAAGCCGTATTTCTGAAGGTCCTACACTGAAATTAATGGGAAAATCAAGAAGACAAGAGGCGACGGACCGCGCCACGGGAAGAAAGGAGCCGGGCAAGTTGTGCCTCCGCTGACATCTTAATGGAGTGTGTAGTACAGGGAGATAATTATCTATGGACGGGCAATATTGTGATATATTAGTTTTTCTTTTGTTGGACGTTTTTTTTTTTTGGGTTTTGTGTTCCTTTCTTCTCATTTTTTTGCATCTCTCTTGTGTATGCCTTGCTGCCGCCCGTTTTGGGGGCATCGCTTTGCTTATTTAACGTCTCTGGCTCGGGGCGTTACTTTGTCTCAAATTTTAATATATATTTTTTTTTGGTTTAATTTTGCCTCTCATATTTTTTGATAACAGCATTTTAATTTGCTCTCCCTTACCGCCCCCCCCGCCCACCTGACTCTTTGTTTATTTTTGGAGTTTCTTGTGACATTTTGGTATTCACCTTTTTCTGCGTTTGTTGTTGCTCGTCTTCTGCTGCTTCGTCTTGCTCTTCTTCTGCTTCGGCTTCTTCTTCTGCTGCTGCTGCTGCTGCTTCTTGAGGGTTCGCTTGTCAGTTGTACCGTTATCGCATTGTATCGCTTTTCATTTTTGAATGTTTTACCGTTTCAATTCGCTGCCTGTGTGTGTGAGTGTGTCTCCTTTTTTGGGATTTTATTTATGACATTAATTGGATTTCTTCTTGGATTTTATGTGAACCGGAATACCCGGTGCCCGTTATTTTCCATATGCAGATATTCAATTTGTTTCCTACCAATTTGATGTTTTTATTTATTCTGTTTTTTTTTTGTTTTTTTGTTTTGTTTTTTGACGATTAATTTGTGTTAATTTTTAGCCGGGGCACACAGACACACTGACAACGCACACATACGCGCACGCACTGCAAAAAAATTAAATTCGCTTTTTTTGGGGGCTTGCTAACGGGACTGTTGTTATTTCTCCGGTTACGGTTTATGTTACGGTTTATGTTTCGGTTACGGTTACGGTTTCTGTCTCTGTTTCGATGACTTTGGTAAAGACTTTGGTTATTGTTGTTGCTGTTCCTGGTGGTGCCGCTGCTGCTGCTGCTGCTGCTGTGGCTCATTCCGCGTTAATATCTATCCGATTTATATGCTGCTATGGCTCGGGTTGGGGTGTGGTGTGGTGTGCTGTGGTGTGGCGTGGTGTGGCGTGGTTTGTCTCGGATGTACTGCTGGTATTATATGGATTTGATTCGAGTCGGTTGCTCCGCTGTGAGTTATTATTGTTATTATTCGTGCGCCTGCGAAGGTTTAGCTCTCGCTACGTCAGCCATGGGTGTAAACACAATACAGACTGAGCCGAAAACGAAACGGAACGAACGGAAAAAGGGAATCTTCAAAGCGGCGACAGCGGCAGCGGCAGAGGCAGCGACGGCAGCGACGGCAGCAGCGACGCCTTTGCCGACAGCGACCGAGAGAGGTTCGAATTTTAACTCGACCGCAATAACGGCGAAACGTGGGAGCGGTGGCCGAGGGCGCTGGGGCTGGGGCTGGGAAGGAGCAAGGGGAGCCAAGCAGAGGCGCCGCTGCGAAGGAGCCCAAGCCGGGATCTGCTCTCTCTTCGGCTGCCGGCTCCGCGCCAGCGGGCTCTCTGCGGTCTCTCGGATCCGCAGCTGCATCGGCACAGGCCAACTTCCGTAATACTAATGCCCGCAAATCAATTTCGCATGCAAATCCTTTCATACTCGTCTTCTTATTGCAACTTATTGGTACAGTAAGACCTCAGGAGCCACAATCTTGTGCATACCATTTAAAATTAGCGTTTCGTATGTTTTTATAGTACCAATAAATAGTAAATCATTTCATTATCAGATAGTTTTTAAATATAACATATAGAGAAGCCAAGAGATTTTTGGGAACCCGGATAAAGCATAGGATTTCCATTGCAATATACATAATTGCCAATTAATGGTAAATATTGTTTGAGATACAATAAAACCTTAAGATCTTTTGTTGATTTTTTAAAAGTGAAATGTTTATTTTTGCAAAGTTAAATGCAGCCATGGAAAAATTGTTCCTTGGTATGACATACCCACTTCCAATATTATATTCCAGTTGCATACAATATATTAAGGAATTACATAAAATAATATATATTAACTTTACATAAACATATAAACAGGCCTATAATATATTTTCATTTATCAGAAGAGTTGCAGATTCAGCACCCAAAAAAGTATGCTATATTTTTTGTCAGTACTGATCACGTATGAGAATTACAGCGTTTGCTTTGAAGGGTGCCCCCTGTAATTGTAACTGTGAAGGCAGAAAGTGAGCAGCTCGCTAAAAGCGTGCGGGTGCGCTGCTCTTCCTCGGCCTGCAGGACTCTCTTACCCCCACCACAGGACGCTCTTCCCCCGCCCCCTTTCTTGGACCCAGATTCGTCTGTCAAACTGTCTTTATCAGCTGGCGCTGCCTCCGTCTCTTTCTCTGTCTCCGTCTCTGATTCTGCCGATGCCGCTGCCTCTGCCGCTTTCTCTGCGACTGCGACTGCAGTTGCAATTCCGTTTTGGCCATATAATGAATTGGTATTGTCATGTGTGTTTAATTTGGCTCTGAACTGAACCGAGCGAAGAGTGAGAGTGGGAGTGCGAGTGGGAGTGCGAGTGGGAGTGGGAGTGGGAGTGGGCGAGAGAGAGCCAGGACAAGGACTAGGAGAAGGACGAGAGGGGTGCCGGAGAGAGAGTGCGAAAGCTGGGTGCCCGGCCGCGCCTCTCAGGCGCTTTCAGTCTCTTTCACTCTTTTCATCTGATTTCCAATCCACTCAACTTTGTGCTGCGTCCCTTTCGCTCGGCTCTCGGCACACGCTACGACCATCTCGCTCCCACGCACGTGTATACACGCACAAAGCAGCACTCGCACAGTGGCGCACACGCGAGCGCCCATTTTATGCCAAAGGGGTGACAAATTCACAACAAAGTTGCAACTACTTGCTTCAAGGTTAAATTACCCATCGGGCACGGGTTAATTTGTTCCCAGAAAAGTATTATTCTTTAAGGTCTGGCCCATGGGAAAAGTGTACATTTTATTACAAGTCAATTATGTCGCTTTATTATAGCAAATTATAGATAATTTCTAGCCATTAGGATTCACACGAGACTTTTAGAACCTTTTAAAGCCCATTCTGTTAAATTATAGGTAATTTTTTGTAATGTACATTTGCAGTGTGACATTGAATATTTACATTTTTTCTGCTATTGTTGTTGACTTTTATAAATAGCTAGACTATTCGAAATTAATATTCAAATCAATGGTAAACCAATTTTATTTTAATCAGGCAAGACCTTTTGAAAATATAATAAGTAACAATTTGCGATTGCAGTGACACTTTGGGATCTGTAAAATCAACTTTAAGGTAACATATTGTACAATAAATTTATTAGCACTTTAGAAAGTGTTTTTCACATACATTAATTGCTGATTTAATTAAGGAATTCTTTTCCCATTCTCAGCAGTATACTTTGAAAAGGGTTACTTCGCAACTTATCTTTGAAAATGTTTTTCCCGATCACTAAATAAAATGAAAATACGATTCTAACAGTGTTACAAGAAGCTACTGCAACTGCACATTGGTATATTAAGCGAAAATCCCATCAACAAACGAGTGCTCGAGTGATATTCAAATCCCCTTGGACAGGTCCCTAGGGGGCGCCTCTGCGCACCCACAACCAAGCCGGGCAGCGACGCCAACAGCGGGCAGAAGCGGGCAGCGGAGAGCGCGGAGCGGGTTGCGGAAGGCGGAAGGAAGGAAGAGGAGCAGCTTGAAGCTGCTTCTTTTTCTCGCCCGAACTTTGAGCTTTGGTCACGGCTTCGTCTTCAAATACTTTATATCCCTTGTCACTTTGTTTCTGTCCTCTTCCTTGTATCTTTTGTTCTTGATAACTATTAGGCGGGATAATGGCCGCCAGGCACGCGATACGAAAATCAAAATTGAACTTTACAAGTTAATCCTTTTGCGGTTTGCACTCCTTGGGGGCATTCGAAATTCCATTTTAGAAATCAAAAAGAGAGAGCGCGCGCCACCGAGAGCGGCTGTGCCCGTGGCCTTCGCCTGGTCCTGCGCAATGGCCAACTCCGATTTGCGTAAGGTGATGGAAAATGGCGGGGGCAATGGCGGGGGCGGCCCGCCTCCCAAATGGATGCTCAATTCAAAGTTCCAGCTACGCGATTTCATTGTCATCGGCAATTGCCGCTGCCCCGTCAAATGTGGTCACGTTGTTCGCCAATATTTTGTGCATGCAAAGGAGGCACAGTGGGGCCAGTGGGGTTGCCAAGAATTTAAACTAGAAGCTCCCTTGCCGCCATGCATACAGGTTGCCCTGGAAATGCATTTCAATTTGGCACGGGGCGTATGCGTGATTTTTGTTGCGAGCATTACTCATACGTCACGTGGTCCAGGCATATGGAAAACTTACACGTTTTGTCACTCAAGCTGGGTTGTAACGAAGAGAATTTATGTTTGCCACCACGTCCAGACGTCACAAAGACAGTAAATTTTCAACTTTGACCGCCCCTCAGAGTATTATTTGTAGTTTCCACAGATACGAGTATCGAGTGGGTATGAAAATGCATGTTATCCACTTAAGACACTTTAATGATTTTCCACAGCTACGAGTATCAAGTATGTATGAAAGTGCATGTTATCCCCTTAAGAGCCAAGGAACATCTTCAGTCAATATTTCAAACATTTCACAATTATCTCACATCAAGGAGTCCTTAATTGGATTAACAACCACTGTGCAGGCAACTGAAAGCGCGAATGCATTCTTTGACGCCGATGAACTGACTAATGAATTGGCTTAGCGGGCAACGTTGATGGGCAGAGCAATGCACTCCATTCATCAACTTTTGATCTGCTTAAGCCTTTGGGTGCTTTAACCAAATCATTAACAGGGATCACATGGGAGCGGCTGACGGAAAATCAAGCTTCCAATTAGCACAGCATCGCACTTAAGCACTCATGGGGAAACAAGGGGTAACAAGAAATCCCCCAGGGAAACCAATCATCATAAGACCCGGCCCAGACACAGCGCAAAAACATAAGGCACTTGTATATACTAATATTATCAGGTAAAGCATAATATTTTCATAATGCAAGTTCTCTTTTCACAACGCCTTGCATTTAGAGGTCAAAATGAATCATGAAACCTCTATCTGCAAGCCCTCGATGGTATATTTGATCCCAGAGGAGGTTTATTTATGTATTTAAAGGATCTTAAAACACTAGCGAATGAAAAAGAGAGTTATCTGATATATAGAACCGATAACCATGAATATTCTGATTATTTTTCATTATAGTCTATGAAAAAATGCCACCATGTTTTAATTTACTAATGTTTTAATTTACAAAAAGTATAAAAGAAATTGTGCATCCATTAGATTTCCTTAAAAACCTCAAAATTGTTGCTTTCTAACTCGTTTCTGGCTGTGCAGCTAAGTAGCTTTGGGTGCCGCCGCAAACAAGCAACCACTACTTGAATCCTGAGTCCTTGCAAACATCCATATGTTATGGCTTAACAGGTAGGAGCAGGCAGAGCTTTATTAAATTGCCACTCATTTAAATGAATTTATGCACCGAGCAGTGAGCACAGGGCACTGAACACTGAACACCGAGCACCGAGTGTGTGTGCAGTTGCAGTTGCATTCGCTGTGGCGACAACACCCCTGCACAATTGTCTCAAGTGTCCATCACTTGAGGATGACATTAACGTGCGCATAGGACATCGCACCTAAGCCCGCACAAAGCACACCACAGACATCCCTTGGAGGCCGCCCCCTGACTTCACCTTGCCTCATGTTACCCTTTTGCATAATCGTCGACCCAGATATCAAATGGAAATGTCAACGCAAACGACAGATAGTCAAAATGTTGTCATGTCGGATTTTGAATAATTCATTGAAATGAAAACTTTATGCATTTGTCAGCCATTTGCCATTCCGACAACCCCTTTCCGCTCCTCATCCCCATTCAGTCCGCCCCCCCAAAAATCCCTCTTCAATATTGGAATACAGGGATTGAGTGGCTGATGGCAGGACTTTGCAGGATCCATCTGCAGCGGTGGCTTAGTCCTCTGATTGCTCCACGCAGCATAAATATGCGACTACAAGTTGGCTTAGGGCTACAGAAATAGTGAAAAGGGATTGGGATCCAGTCATTGTTGTATGAGGCAGAGTCCTAGTTCCGAATTTCCGGTTTTCAGCTTAAAATTTATGGATGATATTTGGGATTCGAAATTTACAGAGCTTAAATAAATAGGCATCTTGCATGGGTATCTTATATCTTAGAAGGAGCCACAGAATAATGGCGGGAACTTTTTGGACAAACTTGGTAAAAACTAGAGTCTTAATATTTAAATTCTTTTTCTATTCTACGCCTCTATTCCCAGGCATACGGACAGATAGAATTGTAAAGATAAGCCTTTGATTCCCCCCAAGATCTTTGAGAAATACCCCAAGTAGTTTATCCCGAAAATGAATCAAAGATCAAGAGAACCCGCGGCCAGGTGTGTGCCCTCAAAGGCCGGACATCTGGCGATTGTGTGCCTTTGGCAAATGAGTCAGAACAGCTGTAAGTGGATTCAGTGTGGCGCGACCTTTAGGCAGCGTCAACGATTGCGCTCTTGGCTGGCTCTGGGTGGTTCTTGCCGTACCATACAACGTATTATACTCGTACCTCCCGTACAAGTATACGTCCCGGACGGTTCTGTTCGGTTCCGTTCCGTCCGGGGACAGTGCGCTGAAAGTGCCCCTTGTCATATTTTATTGATAGACACTTGGGCAAACATCTAGCATGCACTTGCACATAGATATATAGATAGATACGCGGCCATGCACATCCATCCGAACCAATGGCCGCACAATATATGTATAATCCCCTATACGTATACTCGATGCCAAGACCTATTCGAACGGAAAAACTGCAGTCGCGTTCAAAGACCATTATCATGAAATTTTAAAAAGTTCGCTCCGACTATTTTTCGCCGCATAATGCCGAGGCAATAAGTTATTGGTCTATTGAGGCCACCTGGCCACCCGGAACCACCACGGAACCATCGAACCCCGGAACCCCGGAACCCCAGGACCCTGCTATACGACGAATAACAATAAAAATGGTGCCCCCAACCTTTTCGGCTTCTGACAGTTGACTTGGTCGATTGAAAGTCCTCGAAATGCAGGCATATACCAATATGTTGGGTTCCTATTTTGGGCTTCCGGGGTTTCGGGGTTCCGGGGTTCAGGGGCTCCAGGGCGACCGGTTGGACGTCGTGTGCGCTGAGTAAATGCCTTAAATATTTTAGATGACACCCCGTAATACCCATTGGGAGTGGCCAAGTGCATACGGGTATATATAATATTTATCATCATCTAAATATGTACGCACACACGATGTTTGCACAGCGGCAACTGCTAGAGTGCTCTTCCGCATCGATAATTCATGTCCGCAGGTCCGCGGGTCCGTGGGTCAGCGGGTTCGCGGGTCCTCAGGTCCTCAGGTCCCATTTTGGGGTCTTTAGGGGGACCCCTGTTTCTTTCTTTGCCCATATGCCATTAATTACGCTCCGCCGATGGCATTGTTTAAACGCTGGAACGGCCTGCTCAATCTGCAAGGCCGTATATCAAGCCCATTATACGAGTATATCGCTGATGTAACCATATACTAAGCACTATACGATCCCATCCGCTGGTCGATGAGGTTCCCTCGAAAACAAAATCACAATCGGTAGCGTAAATTAACAGGGAACATAATATATTTAACCGGAATCGGCTTTCCACCGAAGAAAACACAATGATAATCGGATTGTACACATTGTCTTGCAAGCCATTTTCGCATTCTATAAATATTTTGGCAGAAAATCATCTCGAATGCATTTAAATGCGTTTTTAAGCAAACAAAAGATTATAAATCGCTTTTTATGATTTCATTGTGGGATTCCCTGCAAATCGAAAGGGTAGGGAATCCCTATTAGGGCCTGGAGAGCCCAAATTGGTAGTGAATATTAACAATTTTTGGTTTCTATTTGCCGTGTGCATCTATTTCGATTTGAATTCGGCGAGGGGATGGATTTTGATGATGTTCAGGCGATCGTAATTGAACCGAAATCGTTTTGCTTGTAAACAATATATCAAAGCGATATATACAGACAAACGGATCGGGCGATACGATCCAAACACTTGGGCAAACTTTATAGCTTTTTGTTCGATTGCGATTCCGATTCCAAAGATTTCCTCCGGGCTCCCACCTCTTTGTCTCCTGTCTTTTGTTTGTGTTTTTGGGATGTGTATATTTCCCACATTTGTTTTGTGTTATTGCCTTCATATCCCCAAGCCCCGCCCCGCCCCACTCCAGGGCATTATGTTAATCCGTTCGGGTATTTTCATTTGCTCATGGAATCTGCGATCCCCAATCGTTCGATGTTTTCCCCTGATTCAGGGTATTTAGCAAACATTTACAGGGTACAAGCACTTCGTTGCCGAGCTCCATCGGGTGTTTGGGCCTTGTTTTTGTTACGTGCAGATGCTGGCGTTGAAAATAACTTCGAATCGCTCAAGAGAGAGAATCGCGGCCCGCCGACTCGCGCGATTTATTTATTTTTATAGTTCTTGGACTCTGAGGCGGGCGGACACGTGGAAGACGCCAGCGAAATGGCCGGCGCATATAGAAATGGTCATGAAATGGGGAGCCAAGCGGCCAGATACGTCATAAGTTCCCAAATAGCGCTGGACACACAAAAAAAAGAAAAGAAACACACACACAACCCCAAAGAGTGTCAGCTCTCTCGCAGATGCGCAAATTTTGCAGTGTCCAAAATTGTTTGGCTTTTCCCTCAGGCAACATTCTGAACTATAAACTTTACCTCACAAATGCTATTGCTTCACAAAACACAGGTAAACAACCTGTCTCAATCGGACTGTACGTAATGTGTGACTTTACACAATACGCATACGTCATGTGGTACAGGTTTATTTGAGAGTTTTTCGCTGTGCTTTCAAAGAAATTATTTAAAAGGTTTTCCAAATTTGTATAGGGTTTTTGCGGGTTTCCGATTAATTTAACGAAATTAATTTGCTTTCGATATTGAGATTCAGCAGTTGCAATAAAATTCTGAGAACCTAAAATTTTTGGAAATCTGTGGTCTTGAAAACCTATAAATTTTGGGAACAATGCCTTTGCTAATTTGATATTTACAATTAGTATAAACAGAGTATTCTGTCTGCCAGTTGACCTGTCCGTAAAGCTGTCCATAAATGTCTTTTATTCTGAGAATCGGATTCGCTGATTCTAGCATTATTAGTTGTATTACCCACAATTTTTGGAATTCATTGGTTTAGAATTCTTTGAATAAATTTGATATTTACTATTATAACAAACAAAGTATTGTCAGGCAATTGCTTTGTCCGTTAGTTGTCCGTTAATCTGTCCGAAATTGTAATTTATTCTATATTGATTATATCAGAAACACTTAAGAAGCTTAGATATTCATATAAGATATTCATATTTGCAACAAAGTTTTAATAGAACACTCTGTGAATTTCTTTGACTGATAGGTTTTTCTGTAGACATATTCAACTGAGTTGGATTGGTTGTGGGAATTTCTTTGAGTGTGGGCTTACCAGAACGGGCCTTTCGTTGGCGTAGGACAACTTGCGTGTGTTGCGCAGCGTCTCCAGCCAAAGGGAGTTCCTGCGTGCGGCGCTGGTGGTGCCGGTGGCGCCACCGCCTCCTCCCCCGCCTCCGACGCTCCCCGTGCGCGTCATAATCGCCGCGGCGGCATTCAGAGGCGTCGGCATGGAGGCCGGATGGGGCAGCGAGTGCGGGTGCGGCAGGAGCGGTGTCAAAGTTCGACGCAACTGGGCCGGTGACGGCGACTGCGACTGGGACTGCGACTGCGACTGGGAGAGGCTGTTGGAGCGCGAGGGCGTCGGGGAGGGGCTGCCGGAGGGCGTGGATGACGTCGAAAATACCGCCATTATGTGCGGCGGCTGGGGGGCGGGCGGCGGCGGTGGCAAGGGGGTGAGGCATTTCTGGTAGAGAGCGCCCGGATTGCAATCGTTCTCCATGCAGGAGGCCGGCGACATGCTCCACTGCTCCGCGGCTCGAGAAAAGGATCACCGAGGATGCCACACAAGCACAAAAAACGGATCACGAACTGTATCTCAATTACACTTTTGTTGGGTCAAAACATTTATCATAAGCCCAGCACAGACATGTTTTCCGCAATTCACTGTAGGTCACCCAGACACCTTGTTTTTCACATTTCAGAAGTTAACAAAAAACGGGGGGCAAATTTGCACACGTTTTTTGCGGACAAAAACAGCAAAAAAATCTATACATATGAGCAACAGAGCAACAAGCAGAGCGACACACGACGGGCAACCGTTGCAGGCGGAAAACCAATGGGTTTTGATTTGAATTTGATGTGAAATTCGGATGCGGATTCAAATTGTTTGGGCTATATAATTTCGTGCTTTTTTTTTTGGTACTATTGGTGTTGGTATTATTTCGGGGCAGAGACTTTCCGACTGCGTAATTGTCCAGAATGTAAACAGAAAATGGGAACGGCAGACGGGAGGCAAACGGAAGGCAGTAGCACACACAAGCAGCAGCAGGCAGCATTTCCACGGGCGGAGAATTCTTAGCCCCAAATTCTACGGCATGACGATTTCGGTGGAATCTGTGAGAGCCGCGGAGCTGGGTCCCTTTGTGCCGAAAAATGTTATTTATATTCCAATCTCTCGCTCGGTTCCGCCAATTCCACAGAACCATTAGTGGTATAACAGTGGGCAAACCAACTACGGGATACCTTGCAATCGACTCAAATATCATGGGTTATATGGGTGATTTTTACGAATCAAAATACACCCGCCCCTAGGCTACAGATGCAAAGGTTTATGGTGATATTTCCGAGTAATTGCTGCACTTCAGCAATGCACAATTATAATTTGGTGAGCTCATGGCGCGGTTTTTAAGCCATGTGTTGGTATACCCCCCCGAAATAGTGCAGATTATATAGGGAAATTTCTTCGATCCGCACGCGTCGCTGCTCGTCGGGGTTCTGTGGATGCCATCGAATGTGGATTACGAGTGGAAGACAAAAGGCAGCAGGTGGATTTCCCGAGAGAAAAACGAAAATGGAACGTACGCAGAGAGCGAAAATGGAAGGCGGGGAGGCGGGAAATGGGGAGCACACCTGATCGCGTCGACGTCATGGAAATGAACATTTTTCAGCTTTTATTGGGGAAATATTAAATGCTTCCTGCTCGCCACTTAATTTCTGATCGAACAACTACCCAGAGTATGATACACCATCGACATACCCTAAATCGAGACGTATTTGTCGATATTTATGGCCACAAATATTTATAAATGCAACCATAAATAACATGTCGTAAATTAAATGTTGTTCCCCACTTATCGGGTATATGTTTGGATAGTTATCTAAAACCACGGTCACCCGAAAATTTATTTAATTTGTATTTTTGTAATCGATTATATGTAGAATAACTACAAAACATGTTCATATCCGTGCAGATGGTAAAAGGAAATTTGTGCGAGGAAACGGAAATATAGTTCATCTACATCTTACCTGCTGCGATATATCATCGCTGATTGTTGGCAATATAAACTAATTTAAGGTGAAATATTCAGAACATACTATAAATTTATCATCTACGGAACTACAAATCCAAAACATTCTACATTCGAAGCAGTTTGGGGGGATGCGGATGCGGATGTGGGAGTTGGGATTGCGGATGCGGATGCTGATGCTGATGCGGAAGTTCAAGCTCGAGCTACAAGCGGCCAACAAACAATACGCTCAACAATCAGTCGGAGCTTTCAAACTGGTTTAGCTTTCTAGTTAGAACTGGTAACTTTTGTTTTATTGTTGTTTATAATTGTTTTATAATTTTCGTATTGGTTTTGTGAGTTTTCTATGGAAGGATAAATGGACATTGACGCAGTGCGAACTAGGTAAAAAAAAAACAGATCGAAACGAAAGCCCTGAAGGCATTCAGGAGCATTTAGCATTTTGGCATTTAGCATTTAGAATTTTTTTTTTTTTTTTGGTTAACAAAACTACTTGACCGCTTTGGGGGGGCGGGGTGCCATTGGAAATTTTGTTTAACTTTGGAACAACAAGCTGGTTCACTGTTTCGTTTGAAATATATGTACATATACGAAAGAAAAATGCAACAAAATGATTAACATCGCTAAAAAGGGTTTTCAGTTGTTTTGGGGTTTTGGTTTTGGTTTTGGTTTGATTTGGTTTGGTTTGGTTCTTTGGTTTTGCAGAGTTTGAATTTAAGACTTAAATACCATTTTGGAGCACTGTAGCGTTTCGTTAGTGGCCTCGGTAAAAGCCCTTCGAAGGCGCAACTTTCGGCTTTCGGACAATGTGCGAGGCATTAGAAGAACGCCCTGGAGAAAATTGCGAGAGTTGATGCGATAGCGATTAGTAGAGATCCACAGATTTTTAGTTAAAAGATAGGTTCAGGTTTTGGGGGGATTTTGAGATGGTTAGTTAGTTAGTTGCTAAACTATGGGACACTCGAGGAGGATACATATGGGAACATGGGAACATTGGGATGGCAGCGGTTATTTTACGATATATAGTAGATAATATATAGAAATCAGACATAGATCAGCTGAAAGTTATACGGGTACAGGGCGTTTTGAAAGCGTGTAGGAAAGCCAATGAATAAATATTTAATTGCCATAGTTTTTCCCTTTTCTGTGCAGCTTTCAGAACGCTCTGTCCCCGCATAAAGGTTATTCAGGTAGGTTATATATAGGTTTTTGGTAATTCAATCGCAACTACATAGCTTCCAGATATGAGTAGTAGATACCAACTTATTCAAAAAATACTAGGAGTCTAAGTAGGTGTTACAGAAAGTTACAATAGATCTAGTTCGGTTAGTACCATATTATTATCAGATATTCAGGTTGACAATGAAAAATACCAAGGGTGTGATGAATGGATTTAATGCCATGAAACTTTCGAATTGTTTTCATAAAAAATTAAGCCATGAATTAAAAGTTTATTGCATGTTGCATAATTGAGTGGGAAAGCTTTTTGCCTTGCCTCCCATTTTTTTAACAATAAAAACAGCGTAGGTCGAGCGGCAGAATAACAAAAAAAAAACACTAAAAAGGGAAAGCAAAGATAATTGAAAACTTGAAATACGTTAAAGCTTTTACATTTTCACTCTTTTACGCGCGGAAAAACTAAAAGCTCGCGTGCAACTTGAAATGTCAGAGCTTTTCCGAGACGCCTCGGCGGGCAATTGCATTTGGAATTCGTGTTGTCTGTTTCGTTCGAGTCCAAACGTGGCTCGAAAGCTTTTTCCATTTGCATTTCATGCACCGCGAAAAAAATTGCCTACTCCTTGAGGGTCCCCACAAAAAAGAAAAGGGCAAAAAAAGGAGGCAAATAAAAAATATATTTCATATCTTTCTGACATGGAAAATGTAACCTATTTTTTTAGCCTTCTTAGTAGGATTTATAGATTTTAATAGAACAACTATAAATATTAAACATAGTTTGTTGGAAAAAATAATGCCACTTTTGAGACTGGAAATGTATTAAAAGAGTAATCATAATTTTATTGAGTTTTCCGGGGCGAAAACATAACATATTTCAATTGAATATCCT
This sequence comes from Drosophila ironensis, assembly GCA_021223825.1. Classification (NCBI taxonomy): domain Eukaryota; kingdom Metazoa; phylum Arthropoda; class Insecta; order Diptera; family Drosophilidae; genus Drosophila; species Drosophila ironensis. The sequence goes on from JAJJHQ010005124.1 coordinate 270,096, forward strand.
TGGCAATCTCTTTCAGTGTGGCGTTTCCTTAGTCTACTATCCTAATTTGCTATCTCTCCCCAATCTGGGCCACTAGCTTTACCGTTAGTTTTGAAAACTGTTGGCAAAAAAGCTTTTAGCGCGCCCAAAGCTTCCATAAATGTTTTAGCCCTCCAATTTGCCATTCTCCTTAATTTTGTGTTTTTTTCCTGCCTTTATTGCCTCTCGGTACTCGGAGCGTACGTAGACGGGTACATACATATATACGTTTGTATAGTATGTACTACACTGCCGACTATCTTGCCGAAAGTGTCTGACAGATAGACAGACAGCCCCCAACGCAATTATCTATAAAAACTGAGAAAGTGGGCGGGGCCTGGAAAAAAAACACGAGGAAAATTGAAGGAAAACGCGACGGCAAATGTCAAAGAGTGAAACATTCATCAATCATGGTAAGGTCACTTCCAGCATGAAGAAAACGAAATTATTTTTTTATATTTCGCTCCTTGCCCACAGATATCGCATCGATATATGTATATACAACAGCGCGTAAGTATATATAGAGCGGCGTACTTTTTGTTCCTACCTTTCGGGGTGGGTGGCGGTATTTATGGAAGCAAAAGTTCAGACATTCAGGGCGCAAATTGATATTAATTATAATTATATCCACGCAGGGGCAAAAAAAGATGAAAGATATGGCTAAATAAAGTCTGGGAATTTCCAAAGTTCGATTGCCACATGAATGGCCATCAATTTGCAGTCTCCGGAAAAAATAGAAGAAATAGAAAAAATGGAAAATTGCTTAATTACATTTTCCTATTCTTCGGGGCAGATTAATTTTTCTTCCTGCCATTCCGGCGATTCCGGCCGATGGGCCAACACCACCTACCAAGATCTCGATCAAATGGCGGCGTGTATACAAAATTTTTAATTATGCCCACAAAGGAGGAAGAGAAATTAAATGATTCGAAACGGTGGGCGGCAAAGCGAGCAAATGGACAAAATAATTGTTGAGCCAACGCCGCGTATGAGCAATATTGATTTTCACTAATTGGATTTTAGCGCGCGAAAAAAAAGGCGGTAGAGGTGGCCGCCTGAAAATAAATTCAACACAAGATAAAACCAAAAGCAAACCGAGAGAACAACAGAAACATCAACAAAGTAAGCAAATGCCGGGCCCGCCGTCCCGGGAATTTTATGATTATTGGAAAACATCTATGAAATAAATAAAGAAATCCGAACTGAACATAAAAAGTGAGGCGCAAGGTGTTTATGGCGAAAATGAATTATGGTTTTTGATCAGTGAGACCTACAAGAGAGATTTTTCGGTTTCTGTTCGAGAATTTTAAATATTAATTCACCAAAATGATCACAAATCACTTGATTAAATGTCATTTTAACGGATAAATTTGATTGTCAAGTTTAATTATCTTTATCACAACATTACTATATAATTCAATTGAAGAGGAATAGTTTTACTAAACACAACTACAAACCTTTACTAATCAATTAAATGCTTTAGGTAGTTTTCAAGAAATAGTTTAAGTAGTAATAGAAATTAATCGAGACAAAGTATATTCAATATATTACAACATACGAGTAGAAACCTGTGGAAATCCCCCTTTGCTTGGCTTGATGAATATTTGGGTTACAAAACATCGATTGTGCGTTTGTGGCTACAGGACATCGAGTTTAAGGATTCATTTTGGAGGGTACATCATATGTTATATACTCGTATTATGCTTACACATGGGGGTCTGTGCACACACCGAGCACTAGGGATATCAAAAAAGGACTCACTCCCGGCCGGCTGTCCAATCGAACATTAATGAGCCGGCCCTCGCAGATGACATGTCAAGGCTATGTATATACATGAATTATGTACAAGGGTCTATGTACTGTTTGGTGCTACGGAGGGGGTGGGGCTGGACATAATTGCCACTGACTTGTACCACAGTTTGTTGTGGTTGCTACCCCAAAATGTAGGGTCTTAAAAGGTAGTTTAAAGTGGTTACCCCAAGTCAGTGGCAATCTCCCCTTGGGAACCCCTTGGGAACTCCGATTCTACTAGCCTAGGAACCTCTGCAAGGGACGGGGGACAGTGGTGGTGAAAGAGTTTGCTGACTCACCTGCTTGAAGGGCCGCATGCCACCGTTGATCCGGAGCGAGTCGGCGGCTATGCCCGCGATCCCGTCCTGGGTGCTCTCCCGCAGCTGCTTGAGCGAGACATTGGGCACCGTGTGCGAGTGCGAGGACCCGTAGGCGGAATGGGGGCCACAGCAGATGGCCGTGCTGCTGGACTCCGGCTGGGAGCTCTGCCGGATGATCCGCGATCCGTTCGTCGGCGACGAGGTGATCAACACCGGCGGCACCTGCTGCTGCTGCTGCGGATTGATTTGCAGATGCTGCTGCTGCTGCAGGTATTGATGCTGGTACTGGTGCTGCATTTGGTATTGCTGCTGGTGATGCTGCTGCTGTTGCTGCTGCTGCTGCTGCTGCAGCTGCGTGTTCGATATGCAAATGGCCATCGAGTTGCTGAGATTGCCCTGCTGGAAGGCACTTTTCACGCTGTCCCGCGACGCCGACCGATCGATGCCGATGCCCAGGCCGGGGGCCGTCGAGAGCGGAGTGGTGGAAGCCCGGCGACTGCAGTTCCGGCACGCCCTGCACCGGCTCGGCGCGCTGGGCGGGATGCTGGAGGCCAGATTCTGATAGGAGGTGGTGCCCAGGTTGGGATGGCTGTGCGAGGAGCCGTGCCCGTGCCCGGGGCCACCACCACCACCGCCGCCGCCGCCTCCGCCGGGTCCTCCGACATCCGCCGGGCCGGTGGTGTCGCCGGGCTTGAGACTTAAATTCATAATTGATATGGTCGGTTGTTTGGTCGATGGATTCAAATCCGGATTCGTGTTGCTCGTAGTACTCGTATTCGTATTATTGGTCTGAGTCAGACTCTGGCTGTGCTGCTCTTGGTCCTCTTCTTGGTGTACTTCGATGTCAGGCACTATGCTGTTCCGTATCAGTCCCTGCTCCACGTCCTCGTCCTGCCCATGCCTATGCATGCTCTCCTCCGATCCCATTCTCCCGCCGCCGCCCCCGCCACCCCCTACGCCTCCTCCTCCGCCGCCACCTTGATGCGACTGCGACTGCTGCGGGCTGGTCAGATATGTGGAGGTGCGATCCTGCCGCATCAGCGTCGGCTTGGAGGCCGAGCCGGAGGCGGTGGTCGCCGCGCCGCCGGAAACCGACACCGAACCGGATCCGGAGGCCGAGACGGAGACGGACCCGGACACCGACACGGAGACGGAGCCCACGGAGGAGGAGGAGGCGGTGGGCCCATTGGCCGAGCTGCTCTTCACCTGGCGCAGGAGGGCGGTGCGGGGTCCGCCCTTGCCAGGATTCGGCTGGCTCACCAGCAGCGAGTCCGTCTCCTCGGAGCTCACGTAGCCGGAGTTGGAGGCGTCGTTGAGCTTCTGAATTGACATCTGCAAGCGGAAGTTGTCCAAAAATTTCATTAGATTTCATCACAAAAGTGTAAGAGAAATTAACAAACATTAATCAGGACAATAAGTTTGTTTTTAAAACAAAGTGGGCATAATCGCTTGCAAAAACTCCCTTTCGATTCGAGGGGCATGTACTCGAATTTACTACCAACTTCCATTATCATAAATTGTAAAATATGTTGTTGAAATGTAGAAAAACATATCCCGAGAAATCCGCACACCCGTAGCATGCAATAAAACCAATTTCAATTTGTACTGTATGAATAATTCGTTCGAAATCCACTTCCGAATGCACGGCAGTATTTGCATATTTGTTTGCAAAACAAAACATCAGCGACGGCAGTGGGGCTCGTTAATAAAATATTAGGGCACGGCCCACACTGCGTATGAGTGATGAACGTCATAAACGCCTTAAGCTCCGCAAAATGGGGAAAACATTTTGCTGGGTGAAAAATCTAAAGTGATTACATTAAATGGAAATAAACGCTTCTAGCTCATTTCATTTTCAGCTCTCTCGTCCTCTTTGTGTTATTTATTTTTTCTAAAGAAAACGCCAGAGGAAAAGTGCAAGAAGAAAAACCAAACCATTTGTGTCAATGGCAGAGAATTCTTTGGATATGCTTTGTGCAAAGCGCAAACCCCCGAAGAAATGACAATAAAATGCAAAACATATCGAATCATCAAAACCAGAAGCCGGGAGAAAAAGTCAAAAGGCTACGGACAATGGCTGCAAATCCCCGTAAAGAAAATTGAGAGGGGGAAAAGCCGAGACGGCCCGTGGCAAAGCTGTGGCAAAGCTTTTCCACGGCAAAGCCAAACTATTCCTCCGCCGAAGTTGGCACCGAACTACTAACAACTGACAAAGAAACTGATAAGCCACAAAAGCTTCAAAGTCAGCTCGTGCGGCAGCCACATGTGGCACGCACCCTTCCTCCTCGCACTAAAGACTAAAGGGAAAAGGTGGAAAAGGTGGAAAAGCTCGATGACCGCAAGTCAGCCAAAGAAGGTAACATATTGCACTCGAGGCGAGGGGAAACGGAAACCCTCGCCAAGCAGCGGCTAGTGGCAGTGGCACTGGCAGTGGCAGTGGCAGTGGCAACAAATAAAAAGTTTTTTCGTCGACAATTTTTAAACAAGTCTCGAAAATGTTACAAACGAAAATCAATAATTCAGCTAAAAGTACAAACGAGAATTCTAAATTATGCAGGCACAGTTATGCAGAGCTTCGTAAACTACAAGAAGCGAGAACAGTGAGCGAAAAGTTTTCAGATATTTTCCCTTTTAAACTCTAAAATTGTCGTTTTCAGGATAAGGACATCCAATAAAGTCCTTGCGGTGTTTTTACGGACCCACGCACGGACATGGCAGGACCTTAATTAGACGAAAACAAACTTTTTCCACAAGAGACTATTAATAAATGTATATGAGTTCCAAGAATTTCGGTGTCCAACTTTAAAACAGTATTTTTCAGGATATGGACATCTATTAAGGTCTTTGTAGTGTTTTTACGGACAAACGGACGGACATGGGAACCCTTAAAATTATTTCGTTTTTCCCCAAGTTTTATAAACTCAAAAGCCCTTTAATAAATTTATAAGGTTCCTAAGAATTTCGAACTTTGAAATTGTAATTTTCAGGTAGTCTTTGTGGTATTTTTACGGACAAACGGACAAGGCTAGGTCTTGGCTAAATAACTCTTGATATCTACGGGAGTATAAAAACTATGCCAGCATTAGGTTTGACCATGTTTTCTTGCAGTGTCTTCGATAAAACCCGGCTAAAAGGACAATCCGGGTAGCTGGGTAGCCGGGCAGCCGGGCAGGCGGGCAGGCGGCGCAGGACTGTAAATGTGAAAATTTGAACACCTGCAGAGCAATGGCTCGGAGTTCCTGGCGCGACTCTACCTTATAGTACTTATAAAAGTAATATCCCCATACATTGTGCGGTGCATACAGGCATATGAAGGCATGTGAACGGGGGGATATTTATATAAAAATATACGTATACAAATCCATTATACGTTTGCATGTCGAGCGTGCCGCTAATAATAGTTGGGGGCCCCATATCCCAGAATACCGAAGAAACAAAGAACCGCACCGCACCGAACCGCACCGAACCGAACCGGGCAGGTCAGAAATGAAATGAAATGAAATGAAATGAAATAAAGCGAAATGAGCGGACGAGTCCGTGCCAAGCAGAACCTCATAGATACACAGATACAGGCATTTACAGGAGCAGATACTCGTACGTACACAGTTTCAGTTACAGATACAGATTGAAATCGAGGAACCGAGGAACGTGTTTGCTGCCCCCAAATTGGGTTAAAAATTCTTTTTTCGGTCGCGCAAATGCAATTCAATTGTTTATGAGCCACCCTTCCACTTGATGGGATTTTCTATTAATACCCCCGCGTCTCGGTCCCATATTGATTGATTTGTCAGTTTTCCACCGCCCCCCAAAAAAAACCAAACAAAATAAACCGAAAAAACAATGCGGCCCAAAGGCTGAATCGGTGAATCGGCCAAATAAAAAGCCAAGAGAGGGCGCGCGGATGAGGTCCATTCATAGATCGAGTCTGGGAATAATTGATAAACATCTCGGCCCGGTTGGTTTTAATTTGATTCACTTCGATTTTCGTTTTCGTTGCTGTTCGATGAGTTGGGCTGTTGAAAATTTAATCACTCCATTAAAATGATTGCTTTATCGCATCGCCCGGGCACGTACAGTGCGGCCCGGCGGTGTAATTCCCATCGATTGCCGGCGATTATCGCTGGCATAAAGATTTGCAAAATGTAAACTCAATTAGAGAGCTGTTTATTTGACGATTGAGGATAGGTTGAGGATTGAGGATGCCCCTCTCGAACCTAATAATGTCAGGTAAAAGCGGCTCTAAATATTCCCCAAGGATGCTTCCAAGAATCCGGCTAAGGATTCTCTCCTGTAACAGGCTGTTCCCATTAAGTAAATACTCGTACATTCCATCAGCATCTATCCAAATTTGTAGGTCTAAAATGTTTCTCTGCCATCAGTCCGCGATGGAAATTGTTTTTGATGGCAACATGGAATTGCAATTTGCTGGCGTTTATTGATAAAGGTTTGATTGAGACTTAAAACACGTTTTGATAAGCCTCTGCATGAGATTCAATCGTGTACGGATTGTGTTTTCGAAGGCATTAAACTAAGCTTAAGCTTTTCCCTCTCAAATCACTTACAATCCCACATTTGCCAACCCGATTTCCTTACGAATTTAATTCCCGTACAACGTACAAATGTATCGCACCGCCCATATGCACGCGTGTGCTCCTGCCGTATAATAAATATTATTCCAACGGCTTTGCTTTGCCGTCCATATTCAGGCAGAGCCCATAAGCTGGCCGACTTAAATTGATAATTTACCTTGTCCCTGCTTAATAGCCAATCAAAATCGATTGCTTAGCACAACAAATCACGGTAATCCGGCCACAACCGCCATTGAGCCATCAATCGCCTTAAGGCTCCGGGACACACTGTTCCCTGGCAATATGCACATCCAAAGAAATAGAAATAAAAATAAGCAGCAGCAGGAGCAGCAGCAGCAGCAGCAGCAGGAGGAGGGAAATTTAATAACAAAACGAGCGAAGAATACGAGCGGAAGGCGGGGTGTGAATGTCCTGGCCAGGACATGGCATGGCATGGCATGGCATGGCATGGAATAAGTTAAACGGGTATGCAAGCCAAGCGGCCACCAGACCCCAGGTGACCCAGATGTCATTCAGCACTCAGCGCTAAAAACATGACCAGCAACGCAGCACACACAGCTTGGCCAATAACAATAAAGCCAACACCGCCGCGCACCGGAGCAACACCCTTCGAACTCCCTTCCGAAGGCACTCGGAGAAAAAAGAGGTTCATCAAATGTGTGCCAAGCTGTGCCAAGGCGGCGCCCACAAAAAACTTGGATCTGAATTTATGCAAGAAATTGGCCAAAAAAGACTCCGCCGAAAAGGGATCGGGAGCCAGCAGGGGATGCCCCAAATAATGGCCGAGCTTTTGACAAGTGTGCTGTAAAGCAGAGGCGATGGCAATACAAGCGGCAAGAATGGGCACAGGGAAGAGAATTCTATTGTGTAATGGCCGCTTCAGGTTTTCCAGGTTCTGCCCATTGCCCATTGAAACCTGACAGCGTTGTTTAATGGCCACCAGCAGGTCCTGCCCTCCCCCGGATCCGGAATACGGAACCCCTTCAATCCGTCGGACAGACGGAAAGCTCGCAGGCAGTGGCAACAACGCTCCGCTCTGCTCCGTTCGCATGTACAGATAAAAATTTATTGCACAACTCAAAATCAGAGGCCCGACGCCCCATGCCCCATGCCCCCTGCCGGCGAGTCCTTTGGCTTTTGTGCCGGAACCAGGAGCCAGGACCCTCCACATAAATTTCATTCGCACAAGCACGGCCAACAAAACGGAGAACACAACAAGAAAATCGTTAACTTGGCCCAGAGCCACAGTTTTATCCTGGGCACAATGTTCCCGCACAAAACATAACGGCCAACAGTTTCGGATCTCCGCTCCCTGCGAATCCCATTCCCATTTTGCAATCCCCAAAAAAGCCCTAACCCCAAGCCCAACGACAAGCCCAACTTCAAGCCCAAACCCAACGCCAACCCCATCCCAATCCCAATCCCAGGCCACCCCCAAAATCCCGGACCTCACCTCAACGACGACCTCGTTGCATTCGTCAAAAGTGCTGTTAGCACATTTTTTTGCAGCACCAGTAACAAAAAAAACAAAAAAAAAGGAGGCGAGAAATCCAGCAAAAAAGAGAGGATGCGGCCAAAGTTGAGGGGTCACCCTCTAATTGCACGGAAAACCCTCGACAATCGCAGGACTCGGCACAAAAGGGACCTCTGGCACTGCGACTGCAGGTGCACCTGCAACAGTAAGCCCCGAGATTAAAAATCTGACCCCGCTGCAAATCTGACTGCTCGGTGGGATGCCAAAAGGTCACAAAAAGTGGCTAATAATCTTCCGCCCGTTTGGTTGCGCAAATTGCTTATGCACCCACCATCCCTCGGGTTGGGCTTTGGCCTTCATTTAAATAAGAAACTGAGTAAATTTTCGGCTTGAGTTGGCCCAACCATTCATCATTCATCATGCATTCAAAAGAAATCCGAAGAATACCCCAGGTCTTAAACTTGCGCTTAGTTTAAAGTTCGTCGGGTAATTGAAATGATAGAAATCCAATTATATCCTTAGAGACGCCTTCGCCGATCCCTTTTCAGTTTCAGTTTTTTCAGTTCCAGCGTTTCTGTTAAAAACTCACAAAGGATGTTAATCCACTTTGCGGCGGGCCCCTAGACTTTCGTTCCCAAGCCGAGTTGGATGATTGAAACACTTGCCTAGAGCTCCTTATGTACACTTTTTTGCCTCCTTTGTTTTTTTTTCTGTGGCGTCGGGTCCTGACAACATAATCTACAACATTCACTTGCCACGTCCGAGCCGGAGTCCTGTGGCCGGAGTCCTGAAAGGCGAGGAGTGACTGCAAATCCTGACATTTTCGATATGGGTCTGACTTATCCAGCCCCGACCACAGCAAAAGCCACGGGCAACTCCATCAGAAAGTGTCCAAAGAACACAAGCGAGCTCACAATAGATGATGGACAGGCAGCCAGTCGGGGCAATGCGAAAAAACAGAAAAGAAGAGGACCTCGCCCGAGAAGCCCGGGCAAAAGTCGAAGCAACTTAATGAAGCCATCACAAGGTACGAGTATACGAGTAGAACCCTACTTACAACGGCTAAATGTGTCAGGCCATGTGGCATACACCCCTCCACTATATGTTACATGCGAGTATCCGTATCCTTCTTTGCGTACGAGTACAACGAAATCAGATTCGTTGAATCGGTGGCACAATCCGAGGGCAAAGAAACTGAAACTGTTTTGACAAGAATTGACATTGCTATTCGAAAGTTGTCGGCACCTGTCAAGATAGATGCCACCGATATACCCGCCATATACTTATTTACATGGCCAATGGCCACGCTACGTACATATGTATATACTCGTTATATATGCACATACGGGGAGACACTTAAGTTTGCCGTTTGCCGTGTATGGCCACGACTATACGCTAATGTATAAAGCCATCACGCACACTCCCGGCCCGATATCTTGGGCATCTCTTCTGTGTTTTGTGTGTAAAACAATTACACATGCCCGAGCATTTTTAATGGCCGCCTGCGTGCGGGGGGTCAGGCGCTGTGCTGAGTCATAAACGATTCAACCGTTTTCCACATTTTCCTTTCTAATTGAGTGCGTATATACTTAACATATGCACGTGCACAGCGTGGGTGAGAATAATAGGGAAATCGGTGGTGAAAACTTGCAAAGTCTCTCCTCTCGAGCCTGCAAATTGAATTTGTTTTCTTTTATCGATCTTGGTAGGGATTTTCCTGAGGTGAGAATAATAGTTACTTCCACGATAGCAACTGTGTATTGCTGGAAAACTACCATCCAGATTTTGATGATCAAATTAAAAACGCTCGCATATTATGCCTCATCAAAGGGCGGGCTCAGTGTTCACATCAAAGGAAGGACGAGCGAATCCTTGCCCTTGATTGAGTTCGTGGGTTAAAGGGAAAATGCAAATGAAGTGGGATAAAATATGATAATCGCACCCTGAATAGCCCTTGATAAATTTGCAGTGCTATTATCCCGGCCGGCGGTGTGCGCTTTGTACACACGCTTGTATAGACACATTAACAATGTTGGCCAAACAACGAAAACGCTCTTGTTTTCCTTTGCCTCCAAGTCGAAGCTGTTAATACCCTAAGCCGTCCCGCCCCCTCGGGCTGCTTTCCTTCAGCGAGCTGCCAAGCTTTTGAAAAGGGTATTAGCCGCTACGGAGACGCGGGTTGGGGTACCAGGGATTGGGGATTGGGGGCTGGCAGTTGGGGGTTGAGGGTTGGGGGTTGGACCCGTGTTGGACAGACAGACGGGGAAATTGAATAAGCGAAGCGTTGGCAATATGGATATTCGGGTTCATTGCTTTGACATTGATGAGACAGGACAAGGCTAGACACACACACAGAGGCGTTGCTTTTTTTTCTTCTTTATCTTTTTTGGGAGAGAAAACACTAATTTGGTGGGGCAACGAAACAATATAATGTATTATTAAATTGGTTAGGGATTTTGATTTGCCATTCGCTAGACTCAAATTAAAGTTTCAAGGAGCCGGGGAGAGAGCAAAGTCGAAAGCGTAGCTGCAGAGAACCTTTTCCAGGACACATCCTTCCCACATTCATTAGAGGCAATTATCAAATTATATTAAATTAAGGGACGAGTACCCAACCCAACCCAGCACAACCCCGCACAACAAGGCAGTGCAAAAGCACTTACATGGACAGGCGGACATACGGACATACGGACATACGGACAAGCGGACACGCGCAACGCTGATGGGCTTATGTAAATTGACTATGCAAACAGTATAAATATTTGATTAATTTCGGTGTCTCCTCGCGCATTGAAAGCCGCAGAAATAAATGTATTTTTCAAAAGATGCAACCGTCACTCACACGCCTGAATGCCCGCGCATACTAAATGAGGTATATATGCGAGTACGAGTGCGAGTGCGAGTATGTGCTACTCATGTGCATATGTACGAGTATTATATAGTATAAATGGCTAAACCAGCCAGCCCCCGGCTCCCATCCCCGGGCAAACAAAATCAATCAACAGTAAATGGACGCGTCAAAAATCAGCAAATGTGAAATACTCACCGACCCCGTAAAAAAAAAATGAAAATAAATATACATATAGTCGTATATCTGGGAGGCACCCGGGGCGAAAGGTTATGCGGGTCCTGTGGGCTTCACTTTGCCGCCACGCCCCACATCCTTGATAAGGCGCAGGACACCCAAAAAGCAAATGAAGCGAAAAGACGGGAGCAATGAGGGGGGGCGAGGGGTAGGTGGGTAGGGGGGTAGAATACGTGAAACCGAAAAACGAAAAGCGAAAGTAAGGGAAAGCCCGCAGGCAATCGATGAATTCATTTTTGGTATTCACCGAAATTGTTCAAACAATTATCGATATGAATAAAAGACCCGAGCTCTCTTCTACCGCTCTCAGTGGCCATTTTTCTGAATAGCCATCTTGTTGGGCCATTGAATTTGTTTTCCGGGGGGCCGGGACGGGGGCGGAGGCGGACTTATTAGAAAACTTACTATGGCTTTCCCAAGCGATATTCATGAGAGGTTCGGTCGAGAGGCTCGAGCTGAAAGAGACCCAATTGAAGTTGACTCAAGTGATTTTGGCGAATTAATTATCGATAAGCAGATAACGACGATGGCTTGTAGTCTCTTCCGTAGAATGGATATTGTGGCGATAAGTGAGCCATAAATAATCGGATCCCAATTATTGGCCACGATTGCGTCAGCTGGCAGATCAATAACTACTGCATACCATCGTCAGGGGGATAGAGCCAAAAATCGCGCAGAGATAAGCTGGAAACCGTCAAGTGTTGCCAACTCAATGAACTCTGAAAATTGTATACTATTCGACTGTTCGTTGCCCCCGAAAACGAGTGATTTCCCAGCCACCGATGATGGAGGACTGAAATATGGAAGGCATTCAACGAAAACAAATTAAGAAATCAGAGATGACGACTATGACCACAAACATCCTCACGTTTTTCGAGTGTGGGCTGGGTGGTTGGGTGGTTGGGTGTTTGGGTATGGGGCGAGTGAGTGAATCGTAATGAGTTTTGAAATGTACACCGAAAAACAGAAACAGGAGCTGGAGCTGGAGGCAGAGGCAGCACAGGCAGCACAGGGAGCACAGCACTCTGTGTCATTACGGAATGGCCATGCCCCATCGCAGCCATTAGCATTCAGACGATTCGGTACATATAGCACATTAATGCACGATCTTACTCTCAAAAATAATAATAATAACGCCGGGCCGTGCGGCAAGATGGCTCCCGGTTAATTGGAGCGCATGATTGATTACAGTTTCCATTAATTACGCTCGCTTGCCTCGCTTCCTTCTGGTCATTAACCATTCGGGGCGACATTTGAAATTCAAAAGATTGACGAAATAAATCAAGATTCGATAGAGTCTCCGTCTGTCTCTCCGTCTGTCTGTCTGTCTGTCTGTCCATTAGGAGCTACTTAAATACTCGCACCACAGCCTCTGGGGAGTGGGATAGGCAGGCAAGTACTACGAGTATATTGTCGGTTCTGGGGAAAAACTAAGGAGCAACACCGCCGCCTCATCCTCATCTATTTATGGCAAGTGCATTGTGATCTATATCTGCCTGACCAGAGATAAAAACCCGAACGGAACGCATCGGAATGGGAATGAGCGAGTTGGGTGAGATATGTATACCATATGCACTAAATATAGATATTGTAGAAAGCGAAAGCGGCGACATCCAGACCAAGTGATTTGCAATTTTTTCACAGTACCGGGAATAAAAGTGTGCACATGCTGTTTGTTGGTGTTTTGTGTGAGAGCGAGTGTTTATTTTCTGTGTAATTTGAAAAATATTTACAATGGTGAGTGAAGGAATTTCGTCTGTTTCGGTCTTTTATGATCTTTCTTATTTACAATTAAAACTACTACAATACGTGTGCTTGTGCGACTTTTGATGGGCAATTAACAATGAGTGGTTCCAGAGCATTTCTAAGCGTTGAAACAGGCTAGATCAAAGGCTGCCTAATCCACTAGGCGCATAAAAAAGTCCATAAATAGCTAGGGTTCGGAGCTGGCTTAAAGTTAAAAAAGTTTAGAGCTAATTCCCCGAGCGGCATTAAAGCTGCGCACTCAATAATTTACTTTTAGTTATGCACGAGGATGTCGTCTGTCGTATATCGTACGCCGCATGCCGTATGTATTCGGGGTTCGACCACAAACTCAATTTGGCTCTTCATGAATTTTCCATGCGCCCTGCTGCCTAAAAGGGTGTGGGCAACTCATTGTTCGAGGGACCTGGCCCCCGCCGAATCTCATATTCCGTTTCCGAGGGCTCTAATCCTTATGCATTTGCATGACCGCAACATGTCATCGGCATCTGGTTGGCAGGCGGCATGCGGAATACCAAGAGTGGCAAGTGGCAAGTGGCAAGCGGCAAGTGGCAAGCAGCAAGCGGGAGGTTAGAGGTTAAAGGATGAATGATGGGCCCGGGCTTGGGCTTGGGCTTGGGCTCCTCGGGGTCCTGCCCGCCTTTGATTGCACAGCACTCGAGATCTCCTGTTATTGCCGCCACTGGAACACACTGCTCTTGTTGTGGCTCGGGCTCGGGCTCCGGCTGGGGCTCCGGCTGGGGCTCCGGCTGGGGCTCTTGTTCCCGTTCTGTTGCGGTTTTGTGGTTTTCGGTTGCTCAACCAACTTGGCCTAATCTGCATACTAGTGCACGGCGCAAAAATGTCAAGAATTTCGCTTTTCGCTTTTGGCAGCGCCTAATTGACAGGCCGATTGTGTTCATTAAATAGCCTTGTTTGCTGAATTCTTGGATGAATTAGCGTGAAAATTAACTGGAAAGCCTGGCGATGTCAAGAAATGCGTTGTCGTTGCGACGGCAAACAAGGCTGTGTAACAGAAATGTATGTCCTCATAATACATTTTAATTAGCCAGGCCTAAAAGCTTTTGAGTTTTACCTAAAAACTCGTACAAACTTTACATAACATTTTCTCGGCCTAATTGAGGCCTACCTACAAATAATTCAATTTATTCTGGCCTCCACAAAATGCACTATAATGTAAAATGCATTCAAGGCATTCTCTTCGAGCCCTTTATGCTAACTTTATTGCAATGCTTTCAAATCTCATAAAGTTTGTACACTTTCTTAATTTAATTTTCCATTTTTGCTTTTAATGCATAACAAATTCTGATCTAGGAGCCAACCTTTGGGTTGTCCTTTGGCAGTCCTTTGGCAGTCCTTCCCCAGGACACATGGACACTCATTTATCAGCCCCAAAATGCATTTCAAGTGGATGCTGCTGGCAGCTCTCTCTCTCTGTCTCTGGTTGACCTTTGTGGCAATCGGGGATTTGTTAAGTTACTAATTAGTTTTGGACCCGAGTGGCTTTGATCCTGGGGCTTTTGCAGGACTTTTCTCTCTCTGCGTGACAACTGCAGCTGCTGCTCCAGGACCTGCTTCTCCTTTAGCACCTCCTCTTCATCTGCATCGTGCATCGTGAGGAATGCGCACACATAACTCATTTAGCATTCACACTCCCACACTCCCACTCTCCCACTCGTAATTTCTATCGCCCACACTCCCGCATCTTCTCCTGCACTTTCTCTTTCTCCCTCGTTCTCCCTTGCTCCTGCTGCCTGCTGCCTGCTGCCTGCACTTTGGATACAGTTATTTTAGTGCGTGGTGGTATGCGTGGCTGTTTGCGGGTGAGGGGTGTAGTTGCTTTTGTAGTTGCTAGTTACTGCTCTTGTTGTTGCCGTGTTGTTTGTGTGTTCTTGGTGTTGTTGGTGTTGTTTGTGGGAGTGCATATGCAGTCTGGGCTTTTGCGAGGGGGTAATACTGTAGTTGAGTTACTGCCCTTGTTGTTGCTGTTGTTGTTTAGGGAGTGCATATGCATGTCGGGTGCGTGTGTGCCAGGGCTGCCAATTTATCCTTTTCCCGCACAGATCTGTCTTGTTTTTAGCGGACTCGGGCGGAAAAACGGGAAATTTGTTGTTTTATCAAAGAATTTGGATACAAAAAAACTAGGTTTTTATAAAATTTACATAATTTTTATATATCTTTTGGCTGGAATCTTTTGAAAATGCAAAGTGCAATGAACTGTATGGATAATACTGCAAATGCAGCTTAAAAGCAAAAACTAACCAGATATTATTAATACAAAAGAGATAAATAAAGACAAATAATGTTGTTATAAAGTAAAATTGATAACATAATAAACATTTTAATTAAGAACTTGAAAACTATTGTTTTTGGTACTTTATTTCCCATTTTTTTGTGAGTTTTAAGGTTATGTCCTTCTGTCGCTTTATGGGGAGTTGGCAGCCCCGAGTGTGTGGCGTATCTTGAAGTGTTGATATGCTTGCGGCGTGGCATTAGTAGTGCTAGTGGTGCGATTGGCAATGCTAGAAGTTTTGGTACCCACTTTGATATTTTGCGACGCCTTCCAGCTATTTTCGTTGTTCTTGTGGTTGTGGTTTTTGCTGCTGCTGCTGCTGCTGCTGCTGCTGTGGTGGTTCTTGTTACTCCTTCAGTTAATAGCTTTAGCTGTGGGTGCTGCGGGTGACGCTCGCCTCCTGATAAAATCGGCAATATTTGGCACGCGCGTGTCACTGGGCTGGTGGTATACAACGCAAATGCTGCTGCTGCTCGTCCATATTGCCATTTAAGCACTTGCATGTGTGACTCTGTAGCGCGCGCTACAAAGACGTATCGTATTATTGTTGTTTCGGGCGAGGGATATACGGGAGCGGTCTTATGTGTCGGCAAATTGCAATAGCTGCTGCATTTTCTTCTTCGCTTGTTGCAGTTGCTGCTGCTGTCGTTGTTGTGGATTTTGTTGCATTTTCTTTGGCATTTCCATTGGCCGCCTTGGGCGCCTTTGATTTGGTTTTCTTTTTTTTTTCAATTTATTTTTATATATGCTTACTTTTTCTTGCACAAAAACTATTCATTAACTATAGAATAACAGGAAAAAAAACGTGTATTTTTAATATAGGTTGCAGCTATACATTTGCGTGCTTGTGCGTGGCCGTCGCTGCAGTCGCTGCTGTTTATAAATTACATTTTTTTATGCATTTTTTTATGGTGGTTTGTTGTGATATTTCGCCCTGTCTATTTATAAAAGTCTGTGTGGTGTACTAGGTCATTTTGTTGTCGATGAATTTATTGATAGCCCGCGGGGGAGTTGGCGCAACTTTTGGAAAAGTTCTAAGTGCCGATTGCAGTTGGCAAACGTCAAACTTTCCTAACTGCCCTCGGGCGCTCCCGCACCGGCTCACGCTCCTTGACTTTCGAAGCTCGTGCCGAGCTTGTGCCTGTTAAGCCGCGATCCTTGCACTCCCCCCGCGCCAAACTTAAAGCTCAAAGCCTGCCTCTTGTGATCGAAATAGTTTTTGTGTTCTCTTTCGCTGATGATGCCGAGTGGTTGTTCATGTTTTTGTTTCTTTTTTTTTTATAATTCCACTTTGCTTACTTTCCCGTGTGTGTGTGTGTGCGTTCCAGTGTATGTGTGTGTGTGTGTACATGCGTGTTTTTTTTTAATTTTTACTGCCTAACAAAGTTTTGGCTCTTCTTGCTGTTTTTTTTTTTGCGTTGACTGCTCAACAAAGTTTGGCTGTTCTGTTCTGTTATTTTTTGTTTTTGTGATTTTTTTTATTATTTTTATTTATTATTTTTTTTTGTTTTTTAGTTTTTGAGAGTGCGACACACACACACACGCAGACAAAACAGACAGACACACAGACACACGGACACAGAGACTCAGCAGACAGACACAAAACACGGACGGAGGGCGTCCGTCTCGGTCTCGCTTTTTCACGTTGATGTTTCCGTTAGTGTTGTTTGTGCGATACTGACTCAATTTGTTGCTCGGCAGCGTGTATATAGGAGCTCTGCCGCTGCCACTGCCGCTGCTGCTGCTGCTGCTGCTGCTGCCACTGCCACTGCCACAGTCGCTGCCTCGGTCGCTGTCGTTTTGGCCACGCATTCACATTCCCTTGCGCCTTTCTGCCTTTCTGCCTCCTCTCTGCCTCTGCTCGTGCTGCTTGTGCTTCGCTTGTTCTTTGCTTTTGTGCTTCGGCTGTCGTTCGGGAGGTCTCTCTCCCTTTCTACCTTTCTCCCTTTTCGCTCCAGCGGTGTAGGGCATCAACGTTTCGGGCGGCGGGGTCAGAGTTCAAGCTCGGTTTTGGATCGCTTTCAATGAGCCCCCAAAGGTATGCTACTCTTTTGCTGCGGCCCCAGGTCCTTGCGGCTAGCCCACAAAATTAACCGAATTTTGCCAACTAAAAACTAAGGCAATTAAACCGACGTATCTTGATGGCTTGAAAACATCATTAAAAATTCAAAAGCCTGTCCGGAAGGCGGGTCGTATGAGTGCGCTATACTTTCGCCCCAGCACTTCCCCTTCCCCCCTCTCCGAGCCACCACTGCTCGAGGGCAAGCCAAAAAAAAAGGCAGCGAAAAGAAAAGCACAGCATTCGCTAAACGCTTGCATCTGAATCGGAAAATGGGAACCGGGAATCGGGAAACGTGTAATGGGAAACGCCGCCAATCGGAAGTCTCCCCTTGGAATTCACAGATGGCAATGAAATGCGAGTTAAGCCCGCAAATCTCGGTTGTCAAAACAGATTCGATAGAAACAATGCTGAACGACAGCACAAAGCATAAAATACAATATTCTGACAGTTAAAAAGTAAAATAAACTAAACTGTATTAAATTTGACATATTGTGAGACGCCTTTGGTTAATTTTTTACAATTTTACAGTAAGGGATTAAAGGAAAATGTATAGATTTAAAAATAAAATGCAAGTTTGGCCCAATAATCTCGGTTGTCAAAATGATTTTGTACGCTTGTAAAAAGTTCTGGAAAGCTTGAAAACGAATTTTGGTCAACATGTCGTATGCGTGATATTGTTGTAATTCCCTGGACGGTTGGCTTGCAATTGTCAAGCTGGATTTAAGAAATTCATTTGCCAAAACATAAATAAGATAAGATAAGTTTTTAACATATTTCCTTGGAACTTCTATTAAGGTATTTCGTAGGATTCATCTAGAAACTTGGAGTTAAAGTTAATGTTTCAGTAATAACAGATTGTTTGGAAAAACTTTGTACCCAAAGTCTTGCAGTCTCTTGCAAATCTCTTGCATGAGATCATTTTCAATTGGAAAAACCCGAAATTCCCGATTAAATTTCAGCCCTTACACATGGCAGCTCCATTTGGCGCATTCCATGCAAAGCCTGGAAGAATCACTGGCCTCTTTTTCGAAGGGTTAGTGGGTCAGGTCCTGGCGCGAATTCGGTGACCGATTCCGCCGATTCGGGCTCCAAAACGCAATCGGTCTACCAGAGTTCCGTTGCGTCACCGGCGTTTGCTAGTTGCCACCTTTTTAATGGCCACGGCCGTGCTACAAGCCGGGGGCGGGGCGGGGTCAAAGGCAAAAAAAAAAACAAAAGGGCGAGGGGCGGGTGGGGGGAAAGGGAAAACAGGGGGGCTGGGAACCAGGGGGGCTGCAGTGTTGAGGTAGCTGCGTGGAAATGCTGAATTTATGGTCCTGTGGGTGGGAACAAGTCGGACAGAGACAGAAAGCGACATATGGGTATAGAAAACGAACGAGAGAGAGAGAGAGAGAGAGAGAGAGGGAGGGAGAGGGAGGGAGAGAGAGCGGTGTTAACGGTGGTTGTTGATACTTGTTCTTGTAATTCCCATTCACATTGTATTTTCCCTTTCCCGCGCCCCGCACTGGCTCTACCTTTTTGGCGCTTTTTGTTTTGTATGCGTTTTCGGTTACAGCTCGAAACTGGCACGAGTCAACTTTTATCGCACAATACACGAGGAAAAAACAGCAGTAACGGCGTTCTCCGAACTGTAAATACCCGGTACTTAGTTCGAGGTGGAACCCTGACAATAGATTGAGGTTATATTAATCGTACTTGGTTAAATTTGGAACCATGACAAAAGATAGAAGTTATACTGATCGTTTTGTGTCCCAACTATAAATACCCGGTACTTAGATCAATTTGGAACCAGGATAATAGATAGAGATTAGTCGTACCAGTTCTCAGTGCATTTCAGCTTAAAAATAACATGTAAACCTATTTAATTTACAAAATATTTTCAACATAGGCAAGAAGGCTTTACCTATTTCATACTTCCCCTACTTTATCAATGATTATTCTATCTTAAATAGATACTTAATCGATTTTTGGTTAAAATATCGATATTTATCGTTAAAACTAATTTGATCCCAACTTGTATCACGCGAATCTGAGTAGATTAATATCGAATGGATGGAATCTAAAGACGATAGATACGTGAACCTGACCAGATTGATGTTCCGCTACATACAATCTTGTATATCCAAGACACCCCGGTTCTCCTCTCAAACAGGATATAAAAAATGCCACTCGACACAGAGACAGAGACAGCTGCGTACAGGGCTCTGGAGAGTTTTAATTGAGAATTTTAATTACATTTTGCAAAGCGTCTGATAAGTTCTCTTCCCGGCACTCACTCACACGCACAGACGCACAAAACAGATCAATTCCAACTAATTACATTTCTCCCGAAAGGCAGCCATCAAAAGCGATTCAAATCGAATTACCAAAGTTTTGGGGCTTGGAAAAACAAAGTCGCACTTTTGCACCCCCCCTCCCCGGGTTACGCCCCTGGGCCGAATAGAGGGGACATTGGTTTTGCATTGGTTTCTGCAGGCCCGCTTTTGACTTAATGCCGCGATTATTATTGCAAAAACACACAACAGCCCAAAAACGACAACGAAAACAAAGGCACAAGAAAAACATTTTCACATTTCCACATTTCCACCGAACTGAACCAACATAAACTAAAAAGCTTTTATTTTTCCCCCAGGTGGGCATAGGTGGGATCCGGAAAAACACAACAGCAACGAAAAAAGAGAAAAACTAATGCCAAAGCCCGGGCTTTCTGGGGCCCTGAGCCTCCTAAATTCCTGCCGGCCGCATATAAAAGCTGACAATTTCATTCTCAGGTTATGCGCGCATGATATCCCTTCCACCTGTCCCTCTGAATTTCATAATAAAACAAGTAGGACCGCTGTAGACGACGAAATTACTCGACAACGAGATACCATATACCTCTTTTCTTTATCAAACATTCTAATTCACAAAATGTTTGTTTCCAAATCCATATATCTGCTCCCAAATATTACGAAACGTATTTAAATACCCACTGCATATTAATATTACAGGTGAAAAGTAAAATAATCTGAAAGTTATTTCAAAACAAATATAGCTACGATATAATACCTTTTTGTTTTCGAATAATAACTCTACTTCATCACAAGAAAATCCATATTTTTGCTCCCAAATATTACGAGTATTCTTCAAAAACATACTGCTACCAAATACCACAAAAATATCAAAAATATATCAATAACCTCAAGTCGAGATACTTTTCTATCTTGTAAATAAAATCGAGAGTAGAAGCAATCCATGGGAAATGGAAAGGAATAAGAAACCAAAGAGATGACCACTTACCGTTATGCTGCTCTCTCGTTCTCCTCCCTCTCATGCGACACACTGCGATCCACAAGCGCGAGCACGCACACAAAACACAAGAAAAAAAGGAAAAAAAACATCAATATGCGCAAAACACTTTCGCGAATTGCGCAAAAGATAATGTACTTTCGATCGAACGACGAGCATCACCATGATAAACACTCACTGCACTACCGATTTAGATTATTTTTAAGCCCGTTTAAAACAATTAAAACGACGAAAAACGCGAACTAACAGAGCGCCGATCGAAGCGCGTCTTTGCTCCACTGAATAAATCCCGCCAACTGGTTGGCGGTTTTTTTATATGCGCTCTCTTAGCAAGGTGGCTCACTCTCTTGCAAAGGGAAATTCTTAGCTCTCTTGAAGAAGGAATTGCTTTGCTCGCTCTTGCAAAGAGAGTCACACATGCCGTTGCCTTGGCAAGGGACGGGTTAAAATGAAATATTAAATATCTTCTATATTTATTATCCGATCTGGACGTAATTTCGCATGCACGTGCTTGGCGATCAGCAGACTTTGCGGACTCAAAATTATGTCTCTATATTTTACCATTTCGGAGATATATATTTTTTGTTTTGCAAATACGAGGGCGGAAAGGGCGTAACAAAAATCCACGAATGACATTTTCGGCGCAATAGCTAAACAGACATAATGCTAAAAGAAATCGGTCTCTGGCTCTTATTTTGTGCAAGTTATTAGCAAATATGTCGAAGAAAATACAGTTTTATGCAAATTACGGAGGCGGAAAGGGGCGTGGCAAAAAGTTTAAGACAACTTGCTATGCCATTAATAATAGCACACCAAAAGCAAACAGAATTACACATCTAGCTCTTACCATCTCCGAGAACGATGTGGTTATACATACATATAGACAGACGGACGGACGGACGGACAGACGGACAAACGGACATGGCTATATCGACTCTGCTGTTGATGTTGATCAAGAATATATATAAGTTATAGGGTCGGAGATGTCTCTTTCTGCCTGTTACCTACATTTTCACAAAGTTAATATACCATTTGTACCTTAAGGTACATGGTACAAAAAAAAAAAAAACGAGGAAAAACACACACGAGTCAAGCCGCACAAAACCACACAACTCACACAAAATAAATAAATGAAAACCAACGCATATTGATTTGTATGGAATATTCACATACTATCCCTCTATCCCTTTGCTCAACAGCCCATTAAAATTGGGAAAACTCTTGTACATAATTTATACAAAGCCCTTTCCGGACTAAATAGTTTGCCTGTGCAACAAAGTGATTCGAGCGAAAAATCCCCAAAAAAAATAGAATGTATATTTCCAAAAATACACAGGAAATCAATAAGTGTTGGCCAAAGGAGTTTAGGCAAACAAAAACTTTAAACGAAAGTATCAAAGCGATTTCGAAGGGTTCGGCATAGCATCACCATAAATTTGAATACAAAATTGAATGCCCAAAATATTAAAACTCACTTAAATGAAGTTTGTTTTCACAAAATTATACAGAAATCAATAAGGTTATTTAGGAATCAGCATCAAAAGCAAATCATTCGTAACCCTTTCGGTAAAGGACATTTCCTAACGAGCAACATAATTTATGCCGAAAAGCAAAAGAAAAACGATATCCCGCCAATGATTTGACATTGTAACTCTATTATAGACCATATATTATATTTTTCACCTCGCGACAGACAATGGATTTTGACATATACTTTGTATCTGTCCCAATCGCTGGAAATTAGTGCCTGGCTCCGGCTTCGAAACACATACTCGTGGAGGAAAAATTGAAAAATGATAGACGAGAGTCGGAAAGAAAATGCCCGATTATTGGGGCCTGGCGCTGTTACGTACCATCCACAAATTGGAGCACATTAATCAAACCAATTAATACCAAAACGGAAAAAGGTCAAAACCGAACGCGGGGGCTTGTGACGCAGCAACAGGGAAATCGGGGGCGGCATTAGATACAGGAAGGCAGGCTAGCAGGCAGGTTAGCAGGCAGGCAGGCAGGTAGCGCACAGGTAACCCATGCATTAACCCTACTAATTTTCAAAATGGAAATACCTCCGCCGGCGCCGAGGAGTTCAAGGGGCAGGGCCCGGGCGAAAATGATTAACGAACCAGCTTGCGACAGACAGCATATAATAATATATTGATACCAGGCACACACCCCCACGCTCGCAGGACTCTCGCAGGACCTCTACAGTTCGTAGTCCGTGGTCAAGGCTCTGTTGCCGTACAAGTTCTCCACGGACGCGACAGCTAGTTTGTTAGTTGGCAAGTTGCCTGGCTTCCTGGAGGGCAGAGAAAGAAAATTGTTTGACTTGGAAACCTGCGAAAATTAAAAAGGGTAATTAACTTAAGGCCTTGCCAAACACAACATCTATCTCATAATATGAGTTTAAACATAGGAAAACCCTTCTGAAATTGCAATAAAATCAATATTATTCAACAGATGGGAAATGTCTTCAAAGAAGGTGGCGTATACGTGATAAAAAAGGAACAAATACAACTAAAAATTGCATATATTGTATATTGCTATCAATATGAATTATAAAAATCAAGGCCTTCCAACTTTTCCTGTTATACTGCCGAAGTGACTTTGATTTTTCTCTGCATGTACTACACCTCACATGGGAAAATGCTCACACAGCCCGACAGGAAAATCGGTGACCTACAAAACCGTTAATCGTTGCCAACGGCCAAAAAGTTTTCAGTTGCGTTCGCCTCGTGGTTTTTTCGAAGGTTTTCGTTATTGTTTTTCCTTCCTTTCCTGCTTTTTCGTTATATTATGTTTTTTGTGGTGTTGGGTGTTTTTTTTGGGATTTAGGGAGTTGTGTGAGCGCGCTCGGGAGACGAGCCAAGAGACACGCACGTGTTACCGAAAACCAAAAAAGGAAAAACAAAGAGAACCAAAGGCCTCAAGGACTCAAGGACCCAAGTGCGTTCTAGGACATTCAACACCAAGCCCAGCCCCGAAAATGCCCATGCTTGTCGCTGTTTTTTTTTCGATAAACAGTGTTTAATTGTAGTTGTAGTTTTGCTTCATTTTTTGTTTCTTTTTTACATTCATATTAATATCTTATACACAACATTTAGTCGAGAGTCGAAACTTAAGGTGAACGTAGAGTTAGGGGTATAGTACAAACTAGAATTAGATTTAGATGTCCTCGATCTTAAGTCAGCTATAGCATACTTTTCAGAGCAATCGACGAGGGCTCTACGGGGCATAGGGGAGATCATAGGGGTGTTTGTTTGTTCCTTTTTTTATTGTTTTTCGGAAAGTATGCTTCAAAGTGGTCCGTTGCCGGTGGTTTCGTGTGAGTATCGGCCACACCTCTGGGTGGCGTCCATAGTTCGAATCAACTGATCTTGTTTGTTTTGGGTTTCCTCTTGTTTTTGGCTTTTGGCACCAGACCGACAGACATATACGGGATCCATATTTACTATATATTTACTAAATATATATATAGGTATATGTATATAAAGCTGAACAGGTTGAACGGAAGGTACACGCACATTCAGAATTCGAAATTCGGATTGGGAACTCAGGTGTCCCCTAAACGTCGACGACCATCTTCTTGTGGATGTCCGTGTTGCCAACGACCGAGCAGAACTCGTCGAAGGATATCTTGCCGTCCTCGTCCTTGTCCGCAAAGCAAATGGTCTTGTCGACAATCTGCTGCAGCTGTGTGTCCTTCAGGTTGTTGCCCACCATCATCTTGAGCACCTGAAAGAGCTCGCCGTTGGAGATGTACCCGTCGTTGTCCATGTCATAGATGCGGAAGGCGAACCGCAGCTTGGACAGCTTGTCGCCGCGGACGCTGAACTGCGACACTCCCTGGATGAACTCCTTGAAGTCCACCTCCCCGTTGCCATCGGCATCGAAGATATCGATCACCCGCTGCACGAGCGGATTCTGCTGCAGCTCCGGCAGCGACATGAACTCGTCTATGCTCAGGGCTCCGGAGTTGTCCAGGTCCAGTTTGCGGAACCGCTTGCCCAGCCGCCGGATCTCGTCGGCATCGAAGTTGGAGCACATGTCCATGGGCAGGGATGTTTCGTTTCCCATGATGCTGCTGGTCTTCTTGTTTCTACTTCCGAATAGCTCGTAAGTTCAATACAACTTTGATCTGTGGCTATAAAGGTCTTGGTTATTTGAATGGCTCAGATAATAATGGCAGGCATAACAATGTGGCATTTCATAGGATTTATATTCGTAATTTAAAATGATCTATCATATCCCCTATATGATTGCAAGGAATATAATTAAAATAGGTCTCTTAGAAGCAAACCAACAAATGTAATAATGACTTTAATATCTTAAACAGTTGCTTTATTACTTGAAAAATGCAGAAAAAGTAATCAGATACGATTTTAAGCTCAAAATCGTTTATGGTATTAATGAAATACAGTATACAGGTATACAGTATTAGTTCTAGTAACTTACAAATTCATAAACTAGTTATGAAAAGTCATATACTTCTTTTTTATCCAATTGGCTAATCACTAGGCTAGACCCTGGATGTACAAGTATACTCAAAAAACGAGCAAGGAATACAATTTTATACTGATAATCCCAAATGTCACAGTGATATGCCCGAAACCCCAGACGCACTTACCACCGCTCTTGGTCCGCAGTTCTTGGAGCACTCGATTGACTCAATGGAACGTATGCACGGGCTAAAGTGGAAGAATTTGATGGAAAACAAATTTTTAATTGTGGCTCAATCGTATCGATTTTCCAATTTGCCAGCTACTTCCTGTCCGTACCCGCTTTTCCGCTCCAATGGAGATTTTCAGAGCGAAAAACGGAGTCGAAATTTATAAAATCGATCCCGGGTGCAGGGCTAGGTGTAACACCTGGAATCCCTGTAGGCTTATTGTCAAATATTTTACCATAAATAAACAATCCCAGATGCGATTCGTAAACTCCCAGAGTGGGTCTCTCTTTTTCGCTCGACAGCAAACACACGACTGCTGCACGGGAGAGAGTTTCGGCCGAGCTGAGTCGCGCAGGGAAGGAAAATGTGGGAGAGAAAGCGCGGTGAAAGCCAGGAAAATGAGAGGACAAGGCTGACAGCTGTTGCTTGCCACCTGTTTTCCAAGGGGGTGCTTTTCCTCTCACGGCGTTGCCAGAATTTATACGAACAGCATATCAAAAATGATCCCCTTTTAGATCGACTTCTCTTCTCCCCAAAAAAATAGAGTTATGCTTTCAATGAAAAAATAACAATTATTTAATAACACAGTGTCCGCAATCATGCAAAAGCACGAATATGTTCGGAACATTTGGAACTGTGTGTTCAAGATAGGGAAGACATTTAAGCTGTTTGCTTGGAGGACAAATAGTCCTCCTCATCGGTGCTGACTTCAAAATCGTCCTTTGAAGCAGTTGGTTTGGCATTTTCTAAAAAAAAAATACATAAGATAAAAAAAAAACCTCGATAGGTGTATTCAGTTCTACCTTTGGCCATTATGCGCTTTACTTCATCGTCTGTATCATACTCAGATGAATAATCCCCGTCCGTGTACACGGGCTTGACGGCATTACCCTTTAGAACATCCGGCTTGGTACCCTCTTCGGAGATTTCCTCATCACTCTCTGGCGCCTCGAGGTCGTCAGGGTCCAAGGCATAACGCCGCCAAGGCAGATACTTGCGGAGTTCACTGCACTTGGTAATCCACATGCTTGTCACGATCTTGCCCTTGCCTTTCACCTCTTTGTACTTTGGTGTATTCTTAAATGCGCAACTGAATGAGAAGGTTACAAAGTTAGTTGTATTTTTGGGGTATCTTTCGCTGGTATTTGTCTCACATTAGATGGGTGCACCCCGGTCCCCAGTTGGATTTATATTCAGCTCCCATGTTCATGGCTGTTTCGCGTATCATAGCGCGTTCGGGATTCTGTAAGAAAAGGAATGGATTATGGGGATCCTATAAAAGGTGACAGCATTACCTCGATTCCGCTTATTGCAAAAACCACGCCGCTTAGGAGCCGATTGTAAGGGCGGCTATTAATTGAGTCGATATCTAGGATTTTTTTCTTTTTCACTGCACGCTCCAAGGGTGACGAACGTCGCTTGTGCACCTGCGACTTGTCGAGCTCTTGATCGGAGGGCTCCTTACCTTTGGGAGACTTTCCCCCGGTGCCTGCACGAGTTTCCTCGTCACGACGCTCCAAGGATGTCGAACGTCGCTTGCGCATCTGCGACTTGTCGAGCTCTTGATCGAAGTGCTCCTTACCTTTGGGCGACTTTCCTCCGGTGCCTGCAAGAACGTCCTTGACACGCTCCAAGGATGTCGAACGTCGCCTGCGCATCTGCAACTTGTCGAGCTCTTGATCGAAGTGCTCCTTACCTTTGGGAGACTTTCCCCCGGTGCCTGCAGAAGCTTCCTTGTCACGACGCTCCAAGGATGTCGAACGTCGCTTGCGCATGTGCGACTTGTCGAGCTTCTGATCAGAGTGCTCCTTAGCTTTGGGAGACTTTCCCCCGGTGCCTGCAGAAGCTTCCTTGTCTTTACCTACTTTCTTTGTCTTGGTCTTGTTCTTTTCGGCTTCTTCCTGCTCCTGGCGACGCCGCTCCTTGTCCGCCTCCAAATGCTTGCTGAGGCGCTGCATCTTGGCGGTATTTGCATCTGGCATGTCCTCATCGCCGAAGAGAAGGGACTCGCGGTTTCTGTCCAACGAGCGTTCCCCCTCTGCATCCTTTGACGAAGCCTCTGCTTTGACGCAGGGCATCTTTGTGCCAATTTTAATATCAGAGGCATCGGCATCGCGAATGGCAGCTGCCAGGCTGGCTGGCTTAGTTGTCTTTTCATCTCCTGAGGAAGCGGCCGTCTCGATAGCCTTCAAATCTTTGTCATCTTTGGCGGCTGGCTCGCCTTTGTGCGACTCTTTCTTCCAGGCCTCGAAGCGGGCCAGCTTGGATGCCTCCCCATCCGACTCCGGGGACTCCTCGCGCAACTTAAAGTCGCCGAAAGCGCGAGCGTCGGGCTCTGGAAGTGTGATGGTAGCGCCCACATGCACCTTGAAAAAGGACAGGCCGAACTTGACGTGGCGATTGTAGGGCTGCCCGCACGTTATCTTCAGAAACTTCCACTTCTGGTCGCGAGCCTCCTCGGTGAACGTTATGTTGCCGAAGAATAGGACACGGCTGGTGTTGCTGGACTCGAGGCTCTCGGTGTGCGACATGTACGTGATGGCCAGCACCAGGGTGCGGAATGTGGACGGCTCGATCGAGTTGCTAACGTCGACGGTCACAAGGGCCGAGTGTGCGTTGCCGATGTCCATGCCCAGGATGCGCTGGGCCTCCTCCAGTTCGAGGATAACGTAGGCGGTCTTCTCACCAACGCTCTTGGTGAGCCACTTCTTTGTGAGGTCGCCGTTGAGCAGATTGGCCGCGCAGTGCACCTGTCATCGAGCCGGTCAACGGGCAAGGCTTGAAAAAAAATGCGGGAGCAGACTTACCGGGTCCTCGGAGGTCACCTCGCGCACACACTTAAAAGCTATGATTGGCATCTTGCTTCTTCAGGGTCAGTTAGTTTCTTTTTTGGTCGGCCGAACTGTTTGTGAGTCACAAATAATTCACTTTTTTTCGTTTTTGCTGAGCTCGCAGGGGAGCAGTTGTGTCGAGTATGGGACTTAAATCAAAAGTGAGGATTTGCTTGGCTCAAATGTCAGTTTTGAAAATATAGAGATGGCTCCTTGGGTAGCGGTGGCACCCGGCTTAGCAATGTTATCGATAAGTGCAAAGCAACCCTCGACACATTGAAATAATTTGAATATTTCTTCATATTATTTTAAACATCAGCCCTAAACATCTGCTTTATTAGCAGGCAAAGGGCTTAAATATAAGCCTTAAATATCGGCTTAAATCTCAGCAAAGAAAGCGTCTTAGGGTTGTGTACTCCTGCCACTATGTTAGTTGAAATAGCGGCATTTTGCTTGGACAATATTTGAATTATTTAAGCATAGTTAGAGTTTATTTGGTGTATATAATCTTGCCNATCTTACCTTAATTCCAATCACTTTGGCTTGCAACTACCAGTCTGGCAACCCTGCCGCTGGACCAGCTGGCAGCTCTGAGCGAAAGTCTGGTCATAAAAAAGTGAAAGTTTTGTTTTGATCTTTGCCAAGGCCAGCGGCATACGAGGGGGCGGGCAGCAAAAGTGACTGTGGGCGGCGAAAAAAAAAACCCATCAGGAGGACCAAGGGACATCCCCAGGGCGTGAGTCACGAGCTATCGGGCAGACTGATAACAGGTAGCCAGGTATCGCGCACATCCCTAATTGCCACTGCACGGCTGTAAATGTAGAAGCCAATTGTTTTGTAAATAACGCACCCACAACAGCCCAGCCCGCCAGCGATGAGTGCGCCGGGGTCGCGCACGAAGGACCCGGACCAGGGGGATGCCAGCAACTCGAACTGCCCGCCCGCCGTCGCCGGCAAGTGGTTGAATTTCCAGCAATGGATGCACTGCTTCTGCGTGGTCACCTTCGACCTGAACCTGGGCCAGGCCCTGGAGCACGTCTATCCGCCGGAGTGCATGCCCAGCGACCAGGAGGTGAGCAACATCTGCTACATGGCCTTCCCGGACTCCAACTCCGGCTGCATGGGCGACACGAAGTTCCACATGCGTTTGCGCTGCACCCGCCGCCCGGACTCCCTTCCGGGCTACAACTCCGAGTGCCCGCCCTCGCTCCGCCAGGACGTCTCGCACTACTGGGGCTTCGTCTACTTCCGGCAGAAGCGGGACCCCAATCTGCCGCGCGGCTACTTCCAGAAGAGCTTCATCATCGTCACCCGGCTGCCCTTCTTCAATCTCTACTACGACCTGCTCACCCAGCTCGCGCCGCGCTACTTCGACGAGGGCATCGACGTCATCCGGCTGGTCAGCGAGCAGATAGACGCCCAGTGGCCCGCGCTGCGGGTGGGCGCCCTCCTGCAGCTCCCGCTGCTCGACTCCCGCTACCAGATCTGCATACCGCGGGCCACGAGCAGCCGCAAGGCCAACGAATCCTCCGGGGGGCAGGGGTCGCCGGAGACCAAGGCCCCGCCCGCGGGACAACTGAAGGTCCTGCCCTCGGTCAACGAAATCGAGCTCTTCCGCTCCCTGGACTTTGTCCTGGAGCAGCTGTACACGCTGTGGGAGCTGGTGATCACCGCCGAGCCGATCGTCGTGGTCGGCACCTCGCCCGCCGACTGCTCCCACATGGTGCAGTCCCTGCTGGCGCTCATTGCGCCCCTGGAATACTGCGCCGAGGCGCGGCCCTACTTCACCATACACGACAGCGAGTTCAGGGAGTTCACGCAGGAGTGCGCGCAGGCCAAGAGCGTGCCCGCCTGCATTCTGGGCGTCACGAATCCGTTCTTCGTCAAGCTGCTCAAGGACTGGCCGCACATGCTCAGGCTGGTGGATAATCAGGTAATTATCTGTCCGTTCTGTCCGTTATAGAGAGGATCAGGAAGGTACTCGAGACTGAAAAGGCCCACGGACAAATTTCTTTAGTTTTATTGCCTCCCCAAGTCTGCTAAGCAACGTGGAACCAAACAGACAGTTTCCTTGAGGTTTGATCCATTAAATTACAAGTAAAAGGTTCCTTTAGCCCAAATATCCGTTTGATAAGAACCAAAAACACTTTGGCGTCTGTCCGTTTTAGAGAGGATCAGGTACCTCCTCTAGTCTGCTAAGCAACGTGGAACCGAACAGACAGTTTCCTTGAGGTTTGATCCATTAAATTACAAGTAAAAGGTTCCTTTAGCCCAAATATCCGTTTGATAAGAACCAAAGACACTTTGGCGTCCGTCCGTTTTAGAGAGGATCAGGTACCTCCCCAAGTCTGCAAAGGAATGTGGAACCAAGCAGACTGTTTCCTTGAGATTTGATCCATGGAAATGATAACTAAATAGAGGAATCTTATATTCAGCCCGAATATCCGCTTGATAAGACTCGGGCCCCTTGCCTACATGCGCCGCTTAAAGATAGCAAAACCTTATCGAAATCTTCCTAAGCAAACACTTCAATGGGCTCACTTATCACCTCAAAACAGTACCAACAATCCTGCAATTGGCTTTTAAGCAAATTGGAGTACGTTTCCATTGGAAACAACAAACTGTTCCCCTCTCTTTCTGTTTGGTGTCATCGCAAATGACTTGTGAGAGTAACCCGGCCCTCCTGCTCTCTTTCAGAAGAACATGCAGCAGCAGCAGCATTTGCTGCTCAACCAGAAGCACTCGCGGGGCATGCTCACCTCGGCCACCTCGTTCTCCAGCTCGTCCGGAGCGGCGGGCGACATTGTCGCCAGATCGGCGAAAGCCAGCGCGGGACTGAACGGGAGCGGCAACGGCGGAGGGGCCAACGGAGTGGCGGGCAGCTCAAACGGCGGCTCCGGGTCGAGCGACAGCTCCGCCGCCGGATTGCATAGCAAGTACAAGCCGTATCTGAAGAAGGACAAGGCCCTGATCAAGAAGGTGCTGCTGGGGATGAAGACCAAGAGGCCGGAGCACGTGCAGACCGCCCTGATACGGCGCAACCTGCTCGAGCTGACGCAGAGCTTCATGATTCCCCTCGAGCGGTACATGGCCTCGCTGATGCCGCTGCAGAAGGACATCAGCCCGTTCAAGTCGGCGCCGAATGCGAGCAGCTTCAAGCTGGACGACTTCCTGGCCACCTTGGAGACGGCGGGGCCGCAGTTGACGTCGCCGCTGAAGGGCGACTGGAAGGGATTGTATCGCCGCTTCTTCCGCTCCCCCAATTTCCGGGGCTGGTACGAGGCGCGTCACCGGGAGCTGCAGCTCACGCTGCAGGACCTGCAGCTGCAGGCGCTGTCGGAGGCGAACCTGGAGCACTGGGCGCACGACAAGCAGGAGGTGGAAATCATCGACATGATACTCAAGCTCAAGCAGAAACTGAATCTCTACAGCGACAAAACGATGACGCTCGAAAGCGGCACCGGCCTCGCTGGGAACACTCAGCAACAGATCCGGGCACAGATCGAGTGCATGAAGGGCCTGCTGCCGCCGGATCTCAAAAACGTTGTGAACCTCTGATCCTGGCTGGCCGAAAGCGCCACACCCCAGCTGTCCACACCCCCGCCGCAGGCAATCAGTGTTTGTACATATGTAAGTTCCGGCCCGGAGATTAGTCGTCGTCTAGCTTAATTGTAATATAGGATCGGGGCGACAGAAACGAACCGAAAATTAGTCGAAAGTACGAGTAGTATTACCTTAATTCAGATTCAAATTCCCTCAATTGTTCTATCTACCCAGAAAAATGCTCATGTCTCTAAGGAAACCATATACCTATATATATATATATCTTTGTACGGGTTTAACCTGCGAATTTTACAACAGTTTTAGATGTTCAATCGTTCAAATTCCTCTTTTAAATAACATCTGGATGTATCGGTGGCAAAGAAAAAAGACCAAGAAATACCAATGTGATTCAAGGCCAGTTTTAATACGTTTTTATTGTGTTTCTTGTAATTGTTGTGAAAAGCTTATGTATCGCTAAATGTAAAATATTCGTATGTCTATGACTGTCTCAAATATAAGTGAAATAACTATGGAAATACCTGTTTTTTACTAAGGATCAAATGGGAAATACGAATAATTGAAAAGTCTCGAAAGTCTATATCTGTATTTCAGTTTTTATTGAGTGGTTTCACACATTTTTGGTTTATAGTTAAATAAGTAAATATTCAAACATCAAAATCTTCCAAGAAAACAAAACCTTTTAAATATAATAATCCAAATTGGGGTGATAATCTTTAATTAAAGAACGTGTAAAGTATTTAGAAGTATACAAATAACTTCAAAAACAAACTCAAAAGTGGCGTTCCTCATTCGGTTGCTATAATATTGGAAAATTATATAGGAAACTCTAACAACCTTTGATATAATAGCCAATTTAGATATTATATTAAGTGTTTTTGGGATGCATGGCGTGGTTATGGAACACTTCAATTTAATATATCCATAATTTGCAAGGAGCTTCGAAATCGTTTATTATCATATAAATAGAAACAAAAATGCAACTTAACTGATATATGAGTGCATAAGAATATATGTTCCGGAGGCGCCGGCCGATGAATTGAATGCCATGGAGTGTGGGAATGTGAGAGATTTCAGATGAGGAAGACAATGTCGTCGGCCACCATGATCTGGTTGTCCTCGGTCATGCGGTGGACGGCCGCCTCGATCTCGCCGCCGGCGAAGGGCTCGGCGTTGCCCTCGTTGATGGCCGTGGTGATCCTGGCCAGCGGCAAGCTCTGCTCGCGGGCATCGCGGAACAGGCGCTGCAGCCCGTTCTTGAAGGCCCCCAGACGGGCGTCCGTAATGGTAGCCGGCGTGGCCGTCGGGGGCAGCGATTGCTCCTCGCTGGAGGCCACCGAACGACCGCTCGCCGGCAGGGATCGGCGCGTTTCGCGGCGCGTCAAATCGCCGGCATCCGGTTGCGGTGTCTCGATATCCTCATCGTCGCTGTCCGCTCCCGCAACGCGGGTTCTCTTGGTGCGGCGGGAGGCGCGATTCTCTTTGGTTGTCCTGCCTGCGGCGTCGTCGTCGTTGTCGTTGTCCGAGGAGTCGCTGTTGCGGCGCCGCTTGCTGCCGCGCTCCTTCTCAAGGACCTTCTTGAAGTAGGCGAACTGCACCAGCTCGATGGCCGCCTGGGCATCGTCGATGGTCACCGTCTTGGACATCCTGGCCCGGGCGTGGGCGGTGGACAGACGGATGAGCGTCTCCAGGGTACGGGCCGTGATCGGCTGCGTCCTGGCCACGTCCGTCTCGACGGCCTCCTGCGAGCGCAGGCGGGAGTACTCGTTGGCAATCGCCTCGCAGGCCTGCTCGCCCAGCTTCGGCTTCATGCACTTGGCAATGTGTATGTACTTGCGCATGAACTCCACCGACAGGATCTTCTCGTGACGCTGGCGCGACTTGCCGTGCAGCAGGGCATCGTACTTCTCGTACACCTCCGTTTCCTTTCGCTGCAGGCAGAACAAACAAGCGTTGAGTTAGGGAAATGACAGGGAAATGGCATTGTGTGGGGTCTACGCACCTCCTCGTTGTTGGAGACAAAGGCCAGGGAGTCGGCGTAGGAGCTGCCCATGGAGAGGGGCTCGCCGTCGGCCTCCTTGGGATTGCGGTAGCGATGCATGCGCACCACATGGTCGGAGATCATCTGGTCCACATCGCTGTCGATCACGTCCAGCATCACGAAGAGCAGGTCGAAACGCGACAGCAGCGAGTCCTGCAGCCCGATATTCTCCATCGGCGTCTTGTACTGATCGTACTGCAAGCAAGCAAGCAAAAATCATGGTTATTAGTCTCGGGATTACTCTTCCTTGGGAGTGCAAGGGCTTCCACTTTAAATGGTCCTTTGCATCGCGATTGAGGGGGTTTACTCACCCGTCCGTAGACCGGATTGGCGGCGGCCAGGACCGAGCAGCGGGCGTTCAGGGAGGCGTGTATGCCGGCCTTGGAGATGGTCACCCGGCCCTGCTCCATCACCTCGTGTATGGCCGTGCGATCGATGTCGCTCATCTTGTCGAACTCGTCGATGCAGACCACCCCGCGGTCGGCTAGGACCATGGCCCCCGCTTCCAGGCGGCGTTCGCCCGTCTCCTGGTCCGTGGTGACCGCCGCCGTGAGGCCCACGCCGCTGGAACCGCGACCCGTGGTGGGAATGGCCCGCGGGGCAGTGTTCAGCACGTAGCGCAGCAGCTGCGACTTCGCCACCGAGGGATCGCCGATGAGGAGGACGTTGATGTCGCCGCGCAGGCGCGTTCCGTTCGGCAGCAGCTTCTCCACGCCGCCGAGCAGCAGGCAGAGGATGGCCTGCTTCACATACGTGTGCCCGTGGATCGAGGGCGCCAGGCTCTTGCTGAGCAGCTCGAAGATGTCGTTGTTGCGGGCCAGCTTCTTGCAGAGCATAATGTCCTCCCGGGTGATGTCCAGGTTGCTCTCCTTGCTCAGCAGAGAGATGTTGTTGGCCAGGAGGACGGTGCGGAAGGTGCCGGAGGTGTAGCCGCCGCGCTTGCCGGGCAGGCAGCGGTAGCTTCCGACGATCTGCACCCGGTCGCCGGGCTTGCAGCGGTCGACGAGATCGTCGTCGCAGACGATGTCCACGGAGCGGGGCAGCTGGCCGGCGGGCGCCTTCTCGGGCATCTCCTGGATGGTCAGCGTCTGGTGGTCCTTGTAGACGGACAGGCCGAACTCCGTCTCCAGGAGGTTGCCGTCCTCGTCCTTGGTGGGATAGGCGGCGCTGGAGGGCACGGCCTCGAAGGAGGTGAGGTCCGTGTACTTGCGCTCCATCACCTTCTTCGTGGCCGGGCAGTAGTGGACGCTGCGCACCACCTTGGGCCGTATGAGGGACACCTTCGTCACAATGCCCTCCACGCAGACCATGTTGCCCAAAAAGACGGACGTTAGGGAGCGCGGCGTGACATGGCGATTGCCGAAGCATCCCTCGAAGCCCACGAACAGGTCCTCGTGCAGCTTCGCATACCCGGGATCCACGGTGGAGGCGTACTCCTTCAGGGCGCGCCCGAAGGCCAACTGCTCGTCGGCGGCGTTGCCGAGGAGTCCCAGGGCCCGCTGCGGGTTCTTGCGCTTCAGGTCGTTGACATTGACGATCAGGCGCTTGCTCTTTTCGGCTATCATGTCCTTTACGTGCCCGGCATAGATGCCCTGGTCCTCCTCGTCGTCCAGGAAGTCCGCGTACTCGCGCTGGATGTCCTTGATGAATTGCTCGCCTTCGTGGGCCATGGTGCGTGTGGTGGCGTCTGGGCGTTAGATCTTCTGGGCGTGAGGTTGATGTACAATGTACAAGCGGCTCTGGATGCTCCGCGCGCTGGCAAACACAAAACAAACTGAAATGCAGGCCGATCGCAGCACGCCGCGAATGCTCTTCTGTTTTGGCGGGAAACTCGCGGGAGTGTGACCAGCTCGGCGAACCCGCCAAAAACCCCCCGCCTATCGGAGGGAGTTGGTGGCTAGTTTAAATTTACAATTAATGGAGTGGCTTTTGGTGAGCGCTATTTTACCTTAAATCAAAATGTTACAACACTAATCTTGCCACACAGAATCCTACTTATCTTTGCAACTCTGTTATTAATAGTCTTTTCGATTACTCTTGACTAAATTGGGTAGCAAAAACAATTCTTGTATGCATTACACACAAAAGAGGTCAATTTTTTTGTATTACTGCGCAATTTTATGTTACAACCAACTCTCCTACTAACTTACTATCTTCCATAAAAACAAAAAACAAATAAATTGACAATTTATTTTATGTTAATTTAATTGTATAAGAATATGTAGCTGCTAATTATATTAATCATATTATTATATATACTGTTTGAACTTATTTTACATGTCCTTATTAGTCACTAAGCATACGTTTTCTTACAATATTATATGTATCCGTATGATGAGCTTTCTCTGCTTTAGATGAACTTCCGGTGCTGGAGATGTGTTTTAACCTGCAAAGTGCAGGCTCGTGAAGCACGCGAGCATCTATATTTTAAGGGTGAGAACAGCTTGAGTAATTTACCAAGTATTTTATTTAGAATATTTAAAAAAAAAAGTTTTTACAGCAGGCTTTAGACAACACTGTCGTATCGATAGCTTACTATTGCTGAATTGTGGAAGAAGTGATGCCAGATGTTAGTAGCGTTTGCCATTAGGTAGCACTGTCGTATTGATAGCTCCGATAGCCCGGCTGTCAAATCGTTTTCATTTATTGAAGAGTGCTGTTGATAAAAGTGAGTCTGGTGCATAAAAATAATTTTTTTGTGAAAACATCTGCATATTGCTACGTGATTCAAATAGCCAACGACAATAAGGTAAGCGAGCAAACATTTAATTTCAATTATATTACAAAAAACCCGTTGTGACGGGTAAATCAATTGGGGATTCTTTAATGGTAAAATTCGCCTGGTATCCAAAGCAGCATAGATAGAGCATAGGCCCATAAGTTCTATAATATTACAAAAACCCGTTGCGACGGGTAAATCTATAGAGGACTCTTACAAAGGGAAATTTGTCAATTTATTTTAAAAATGTGAGACGCCCGCTGGCCAAGGCACTATAGATAGTGGATGGGCACATGGATTAAATGATAAAATTCCGGTGCTACGGGCAAATCAATTGAGGAAACCTTTAGGGGGAATTTGCTATTTCATTTTTGAAATCTGAGACTCCCGCTATCCAAAGTACGAGCGATGGTGAAAAGGCCACTATCGAAAGTGTCTGCCTGTATCGTGCCCAACCAACGTTAGTATCGATAGGGACACATCAAGCTTTTACCACCTCTAATAACTTACCGACTGTCAAATGGTTTTAATTTTCCATTCAGCTTGGTTGTGAAGTGCGTGCAGTGCGATCGACTTTTAGTGAGAATATCTGAATATTCCTACGGGATAAAAAGCGACAAAAAGAATCAGGTAAGCGAGCACTGCCCCTGATTTCAATTATAATACAAAAACCCGGTGCCACGGGTAGATCAATTGAGGACTCTTTAATGGTGAAATTTGCCAATTCCTCTTTGAAATGTGAGACGCCCGGTAGCCAAGACACCATAGAAAAAGCACAGGCCCATGAGTTCTATTATTTTATAAACACCCGGTGCGACGGATAGGCCAATTGAAGACTCTTTGAAGGGGAATTTTACCAATTTATTTTCAAATTGTGAGGCGCCGGATGGACAAGACACAATAGATAGTGGATGGGTCCCTGAGTTCAATTATATAACAAAAACCGGGTGCGACGGGCAGATCCAATAAGGATTCTTTTAGGGGGCATTTTGCTAGTTTATTTTAAAAATGGGAAGCACCCGCTATCCAATTTCAATCGAAAGTTACTGATGCTATCGGTTCTTGTTCGATATTGCCCACCTATCGTTAGTGTCGATAGGGCCCCATCAATTGTTTACCACCTCTAATAGCTTACCGACTGTCAAATGGTTTTAATTTTCCATTCAGCTTGGTTGTGAAGTGCGTGCAGTGCGATCGACTTTTAGTGAGAATATCTGAATATTCCTACGGGATAAAAAGCGACAAAAAGAATCAGGTAAGCGAGCACTGCCCCTGATTTCAATTATAATACAAAAACCCGGTGCCACGGGTAGATCAATTGAGGACTCTTTAATTGTGAAATTTGCCAATTCCTCTTTGAAATGTGAGACGCCCGGTAGCCAAGACATCCTAGAAAAAGCACAGGCCCATGAGTTCTATTATTTTATAAACACCCGGTGCGACGGATAGGCCAATTGAAGACTCTTTGAAGGGGAATTTTACCAATTTATTTTCAAATTGTGAGGCGCCGGATGGACAAGACACAATAGATAGTGGATGGGTCCCTGAGTTCAATTATATAACAAAAACCGGGTGCGACGGGCAGATCCAATAAGGATTCTTTTAGGGGGCATTTTGCTAGTTTATTTTAAAAATGGGAAGCACCCGCTATCCAATTTCAATCGAAAGTTACTGATGCTATCGGTTCTTGTTCGATATTGCCCACCTATCGTTAGTGTCGATAGGGCCCCATCAATTGTTTACCACCTCTAATAGCTTACCGACTGTCAAATGGTTTTAATTTTCCATTCAGCTTGGTTGTGAAGTGCGTGCAGTGCGATCGACTTTTAGTGAGAATATCTGAATATTCCTACGGGATAAAAAGCGACAAAAAGAATCAGGTAAGCGAGCACTGCCCGTGATTTCAATTATAATACAAAAAACCGGGTGCAACGGGTAGATCAATTGAAGAATCTTTGATGGTGAAATTTGCCAATTCCTCTTTGAAATGTGAGACGCCCGGTAGCCAACACACCATAGAAAAAGCACAGGCCCATGAGTTCTATTATTTTATAAACACCCGGTGCGACGGGTAGGTCAATTGAAGACTTTTTGAAGGGGAATTATAACAATTTTTTTTCAAATTGTGAGGCCCCAGGTGGACAAGACACTATAGATAGTGGATGAGCCCATGTGCTCAATTATATTATAAAAAATACGGTGCGACGGGCAGATCAATTCAAAGATTCTTTTAGGGGTAATTTTCCATTCATTTCCGAAATTTGAGACTCCCGCTATCCAACGTACGATCGATGGTTAAAAGGCCACTATCGAAAGTGTGCCTCCAACGGTTCTGGTTCGATATCGCCCACCTATCGTTAGTGTCGATAGGGCTCCATCAATTTTTTACCACCCCTAATAGCTTACCGACTGTCAAATGGTTTTAATTTTCCATTCAGCTTGGTTGTGAAGTGAGTGAAGTGCGATCGAATTTTAGTGAAAATATCTGAATATTCCTACGGGTTGAAAAGCGACAAAAAGAATCAAGTAAGCGAGCACTGCCCGTGATTTCAAGTATAATACAAAAAACCCGGTGCAACGGGTAGATAAATTGACGACTATTTAATGGTGAAATTTGCCATTCCTCTTTGAAATGTGAGACGCCGGAGTGGAAAAGACACAATAGAAAGAGCATAGGTCCATTAGTTCTATTATATTATAAAAACCCGGTGCCACGGGTAGATCAATTGAGGACTATTTGATGGTGAAATTTTCCAATTCCTTTTTGAAATGTGAGACGCCGGGGTGGAAAAGAGACCATAGATAGTGGATGGGTCCCTGAGTTCAATTATATAACAAAAACCGGGTGCCACCGGCAGATACAATAAGGACTCTTTTAGGGGGCATTTTGCTAGTTCATTTTAAAAATGGGAAGCACCCGCTATTCAAGTTCAATCGAAAGTTACTGATGCTATCGGTATCGACCTGGTTCGATATCGCCCACCTATCGTTAGTGTCGATAGGGCCAAATCAATTGTTTACCATCTCTAATAACTTACCGGCTGTCAAATCGTTTTCATTTGCCGTAGAGCTCGGTTGTGTCTGGTGCCTTTAAAGGATTTTTGCGAAAACATCTGAATATTCCTAAGGGATACAAAGTGACAACGACAATAAGGTAAGTCAGCAAACAATTGTGCCTACGGCCCTCTGCCCTAAATTTCATTTATATTACAAAAGTCCGGTGCGACGGGCGAATAATGGTGGACTCTTTCATTGTGAAATTTGCCAATTCATTTTTGAAATGTGAGACGCCCGGCAGCCAAGGCACTATAGAAAGGGCATAGGCCCATTAGTTCTTTTATATTATAAAAACCCGGTGCAACGGGTAGATCAATTGAAGCCTCTTTGAAGGAGAAATCTGCCAATTTATTTTCAAATTGTGAGGCACCAGGTGGACCACAGATAGTGGATGGGCCCATGAGCTCAATTATATTATATAAAATACGGTACGACGGGCAGACAAATTCGTGGACTCTTAGGGGGACTTTGCTAGTTCATTTTAAAAATGGGAACTCCCGCTATCCAAGTTCAATCGAAAGTTACTGATGCTATCGGTTCTGGTTGGATATCGCCCACCTATCGTTAGTGTCGATAGGGCGAAATTCATTGTTTACCATCTCTAATAACTTACCGGCTGTCAAATCGTTTCAATTTTCCGCAGAGATCGGTTGTATCTGGTGCCTAAAAAGGATTTTTGTGAAACATCTGAATATTCCTAAGGGATACAAAGTGACAACGACAATAAGGTAAGCCAGCAAACAATTGAGCCTACGGC
This sequence comes from Drosophila ironensis, assembly GCA_021223825.1. Taxonomy (NCBI): domain Eukaryota; kingdom Metazoa; phylum Arthropoda; class Insecta; order Diptera; family Drosophilidae; genus Drosophila; species Drosophila ironensis. The sequence goes on from JAJJHQ010005124.1 coordinate 310,412, forward strand.
CCTCTGCCAAAATATCAATTATATTACAAAAATCCGGTGCGACGGGCAGAATAATGGTGGACTCTTTCACTGTGATTTTTGCCAATTCATTTTTGAAATTTGAGATTCCCGCTAACTACGGTACCATCGAAAGTAGATGAGCCTCTGGCGCAAGTGGCTGCTGATATCGTTTGTGGCTCGATATCGCCCACCTATCGCTAGTGTCGATAGGGCCACATCAATTGTTTACCACCCCTAATAGCTCGCCGACTGTCAAATCGTTTCAATTTTCCACAGAGCTCGGTCGTGAACGCAGCCCGGTGCATAGAAAAGCTTTTCGTGAACATATCTGAACATTCCTACGGGATAGAAATGGAAAACAAGCAGGTAAGCCAGCAGCGGACCAGTGCCTGTTAGTGCAATTATCTTACAAACCCCGCCAGAATCTGCCCTCCGGGAAAAAGATGCCGGAGAACGCTTCACCGTCCGGCGGGGCCACCGGGGCCACCAAGAAGCCGATCCTCCCGAAGCATGAGGAGCAGGCCCTCAACAACGATGCCCAGGATTCGGACTCGCCGTCCACTACCTCCTCCTCCGGCTCTGGCTCTGGGTCGGGATCGGGATCGGGTTCCGGCTCGGGATCCGGGTCGGGCTCCGGGTCCGGCTCACGCTCCGGTTCCTCTTCCTCCCGCAGTTGCGGCTCCAACTGCTCCTCTTCGTCGTCGTCCGCTTCCAGTTCGTCCAAGAACAGCGTTGTGTCCGCCGTGTCCGTCGATTCCCTCGAGAAGAAGACTTACCGCGAGCTGCTTGCCCTCACCGACACCTATCTGTGAGTACCCACCCTCTGTTCTTCCCGCAGGATCCCTGAAAAGACAGCAAGATTGCCAGGACCTTTCCACCACATGTCGGGGTATGCATTTTCTTATCCAAACCAAATCCAGACGCTTTTAGGGGTCCCACCTCTATGCTATCTCTCTAAAACATCATTTACAACGTCTCGGGATATCCATTATCTCATCTATTTCCTTAAAAAATCAAATATGTCACAGGAACTTGTGAAATTTGAGGTCCCAATGGCTGCATCTCTTGGTATCTTTGTGCAACATCATTTACAACATCTCGGGATATCCATTATCTCATCTATTTCCTTAAAAAATCAAATATGTCACAGGAAATTGTGAAATTTGAGGTCCCAATGGCTGCATCTCTTGGTATCTTTCTGCAACATCATTGACAACCTCTCGTGGTATGCATTTCCTTATCCAAACCTTAACCTGACCCCCAAAAAGAGGTCCCATTTTGTTCCCCCTTCAAAAGTCACCAAGCATGTTGAGAGATCTTGTGAAATTAAGGGTTCCAATGGCTGAAATGCATCTCTATCCTATTTATTTGCAACATTTTACCAACTCAGCCCATCCGGAACCTCTTAACCTCTTGGTGGATGCTTGCATTCTGTTATCCCAAGCAAATAAATGATGTTTGACAGGAGCTTAAGGGTCCCACCAAAGTGCCAAGTCATTGGCTTCAAATCTTTGCCACATTTAGTGCACAATTTGAGCCCTAGGTCATTATATATTGAGCATTATGCATCTCTGGGAAAGCAAACCATGCTGCATCGCCCCCGATTTGGTGCAGCCACTGCCCATGCCAACCCCCCGGCTCGTTTAGACCTTCAATTGCTTTCGATATTCGATATTGCCTCATAACCCCTCGCAATGCCCCTGCAGCCGAAAGGAAGACACTAACCACCTGGGGTACGTCCTCAACCTCCTGTCGGAGAAGCACAGCGTGTCGGTCAAGCTTTGGCTGCGCTACCTGAAGCTCTTGGTGGTCAAATGCAAGAGCAAGGACGAGCATCTGATGTTCCAGAAGAACTGCGGCAAGGCACTGCAGGAACAATACAGTAAGGAAACCCAAACACACCCTAGCACCCTAGCAGCTGGCTAAAACCTCCAACCTTCCTCCCCCCCCAACTGCAGGCGTCCGGATGGCCGTGTTTGTGTACAACTACGTCGCGGCGGAGACCGACCTGGAGATGACGATCGACCTGTGGGCCAAGCTGCTGGGCGACTATGATGTGGAGAAGCCCGAGTTTGGGGCGAAGCTGCGCGAGCTTATCGTTGCCTCGCCGGCCGACCAAGAGCAGCGCAAGAAATTCGAGGTAGCTGCCCCACCCGAGCCAAGCGAATCCCTAACCCCTAACCCCTAACCCGCTCTCCGCTTGCAGGACATCGTGAAGCAGCACTGCCCCACCTGGGCCTGCGAGGCGGACCAGCGCGAGTTGGCCAGCCTGCTGGTGACGGAGTTCAAGCGCGCCCTCGACGCGGTGCAGTCGTACAAAAGCGACTCTTCGTGGGCCAAGCTGCACGAGGATCAGATGCAGCTGGTGGTATCATCGACGCTCGGCCCCACCGTGCAGGACAGCATGCTTCGCTTCATTTACGAGAGCTCCATCCCGGAGTTCGGCGCCAAAGTGTGGCTGGACTATATCGGCTATATGCAGCGCCTGATCGACATCGAGGGCATGGAGCTGGGGCCGCGCGGCTTTCTCAAGAGCACACCCGTTGAACTGGGGGCGCGCAGTGTGCGCCGCGAAGTCGATGTGGCTGTGAACCACAAGTACTTGTCCCTCTTGGAGGAGGCCAATTGGGATCGCGCGCTAGTGCACAAGGAGCTGGTTGTCATGCTGGAGCGCAGCAACAACAATGTCGAGGCGACGGTTGAGCTGCACCTGGACTATCTGGCGTATCTGGTGCGCAACACGGTGACCAGCGATGAGGCGCAGGTGGCCTCACTGCGGACCGCCTTCGGCGCCTGCTGGGATGACCTGTCCACCGTGTATGGCGACCAAGCCGATAAGTCCTTCGAGATCCTCAAGCTGTGGGCCCAGGTGGAGTACAAATACCTCGGAAATCCTACCAGGGGAGCCGAGCTATGGCGCCACATTTTGGGTGAGTTTCCGTGCGATTTTCCGCCTGAGCCTAATGCTCTTTGTGTCCTGCAGCCTATCCGGAGAACGCGCAGCGCGGGAACGCCTGGATCTGCTATGCCCACATGGACTCGGAGCTGAACAACGCCATCTACGTGAGCGACATCCTGCGGGAGGCGCTCGCGCAGCCCGTCCTGAGCAATGGCAAAGAGGTCATGGAGCTGTTACGTCGCCACGAGCGCTGCAACGGCACCTACGAGAGCATCGCCGCCTGCCAGGCCCTGAAGATCCCCCCAAGCCCCTTCGCGCACGAGCGTCAGCCACGCCAGCAGCAGCAGCAGCTGCAGCACCACAACCAGCGCCAGCGCCATCAGCAGCAGCGTAACCAGCGCCAGCAGCAGCAGCCGCAGAACCAGCGCCAGCAGTCGAACCAACGCCAGCAGCAGCCGCAGCAGCAGCAGCAGAACCAGCGTTCGCAATCCTTGCCCCAAGCTACGCCCCCTTCTTCGACGACCAAGCGCCCAGAGACCGCAGCCCCGGTAGCAAGCGCGAAACCCGAGTGCTCCTCTGCCACGAAGCATACGTCGCAGAAGCAACATAAACCTTTGAAGCCAACCTTCAGATACTCGAGTAAGTAGAACAGACTGCGCGAGGCAGCATTTGTTTAAACATTTGCATGAATGCATTCAAAACGGCAAATGAATGACCTATTCTAGAAGTGGGCACACTTTTTATCTGCAGAGTATATTTGGGTATGAGTGAGTGGGGTAGTATTCCATAGTTGTACAGCATTAGTCACTACTGTACAGTGTTTTGGTGTGCAGTTGACTTACTGTACAGTGTAAAATTTCATGACTGGTACATTTTATACGTCAAACATACAAGGGACAATCAAAAACATGAAACAACACATAAACTTTGTTACAAAAAACGAGATTGCAACTACCCTGAAAATGTTGTGCCATAATCTTCTGTCCTATAGAATACTGTACAGTAGTACAGTACTCACTTGAAGTGTTGTCCCATAATCTTCTGGCCTGTACAGTAGCATTTGAAGTACTCATACTCATACTACTGTACATAACTGTCGTGCTACAAATGAATACATCCATGCAGAAGTCTAATTTGTAACATTTGTAACAGCAAGCTTTATACTTTCTCTTTGCAGCCGCCTTAGAGGTTAATAAGGTTTATGTTGCGAATCTGCACGTAGACGTCACAGTGGAGGAGCTTCGGGCCGTGTTTGCATCGTGTGGCCCCCCAAAAGACATTCGGATCGTACACAAGAAGTAAGTGTTCCCTAACGAATGCCCAAACGAAACGTGGGAACGTTATATATTGTTGTCCTTTCAGGGGGGTGAAGCAGGGCAAGAGTTTTGCGTACCTTGAGTTCAACACGGCGGAGGAGGCCAACAAGGCGGTGCAGGAACGGAACGGCTTCGTGCTGGGTGGCCAAGCTGTGAGTATTGCTTTCCACAGCCGTGGTTCCGACTAACACTCTCTGTCTGCCGTCTCGCAGATTTCTGTGGCCGTGTCGCAGCCGCCGCTGAAGCGCCCCGCTCAGAGGAACCAGAGCGACAAGAAGCCCGAGCCCGAGGTGCGCCAAGGCGCTCGCAAGCGCATCCACACCAGCATGCTGCCCACCTCTGTGGTGCGCAACGAGGTGGCCGATAAGAAGCGCCGTCTGGAGCTCTCCCAGACCGGCTCTGACCAGAAGGAGGTGGAGAAGGCCTCCGGATCCAATGGCACGGCCCTCGTTGAATCGGGCGACCACGAGATGCCCCAGACCAGCACGGCAGTCGGCAATGGCGACCTGGAGGCGGCCCGCAAGACCAACGCGGAGTTCCGCAGGCTGCTGCTGTTGGAATCGAGCGACTCCGATTAGAGCCATCGCCACGAGTCTTTTGTCGCAAACATCACACACTAAAGCGCACAAAAGACTCTAAACCCACAAGGCCTTGGTCCACAAGACACACGAGAGCTCCTGACTGTCCAACCAGGACCTCCACGCAAGGCAAGCCCAGCAAGACTTTTGTCGTATTAATTACACACTAAAACGCATGACCCCCAAAACACACACGGACTTGGTCCACGAGACACACGAGGGCTTCTGACTGTCCAACCAGGACCTCCTCGCAAGACTTTTGTCGCATCAACTACACACTAAATCGCATGACCCCCAAAACACACACGGACTTGGTCTCCAAGACCAACGAGGGGATCTCACCGTTCAACCTCCTCGCCAGGCAATGCCCAGCAAGACTTTTGTCGCATTAGGTACACACTAAAACGCATGTCCCCCAAAACACACACGGACTTGGTCCACGAGACACACGAGCGCTCCTGACTGTCCAACCAGGACCTCCATGTAAGACTTTTGTCGCATTAACTCCACACAAAATCGGATGACCCCCAAAAACACACGAACTTGGTCTACAAGACCAACGAGGGCTCCTGACTGCCCAACCAGGACCTCCTCGCAAGACTTTTGTCGCATCAACTACACACTAGAGCGCATGACCCCCAAAAACACACGGACTTGGTCAACCAGACAACGAGGGATCCTGACTTTCCAAGGACCTTTTCGCAAGCCAATCCCGAGCAAGCCATTTGTTCGGAATCTTTTAAACACACTAATTATTGTAAACATGAACATAAACATTTTGCTGACGAAAATCAAAAAAAAGGAAAAAATTTGTTAAAAATAACAAAAAAAAATTACAAAAAAAGGAAAACCATTCAGCAATAAAATGTACAAAGCTAGGACCCTCATTTATTAATCATTGTAAACAAGACACGAATAAAACATGAGCCAACTCGAAATGAGTTACAAATCCAGAGAAATTTCTTTGTTTAGCTGCTTTTTTTGTTGGTGGTATCCTAGACTAAGTGCGGAAGGCCGGACCACTCGTTTCCTCACTAAACTCGCGAATAACCCAACTCAAAATCGGTTTTCTTTTTCTCCTTTTAGAAGCCGTATTCCTTCTAACGACCCTTTGTGACTTTTTCGTCTGTAATGTTGCCTGCCTGGGCGCGCCGGCTAACTTATGTGGTTAAGTCAACACGTGACAATCAAACAATAAGCAAGTGACTAGCGTCGTGTGACAGTGCGATGAATAAGATCCCTCGGATGTCTCCTATTTAAGCGTCGTTGCGGGATTGAACTGGTGAGGCCAGCTGCCAAACGATTCCGCTGCCGTTGCAGCCTTTCATTGTCCCGGCTGTAGTGGTTCCTGAGCGAAGTGACGTTGCGATCGTACCACTCGCAGCCCGTGATCACCCTTGTGGATGCGGCTCTGTGCGGCTTGCATACGCCTGATTTGGGTGTAGTCCCCCAATTGTGGCACCCATATCGCCAATTTGGCGCAATCACCTGGTTGTAGACCGCCAGCTTATTGCTAAGTGAGAGCTTGCTACCCGGCCTGATGAGGCAAAGATACTTGGTCAATTTCTGGTACGTAGCTGCTCCTTGAAGGTTAGCCAGTATAATGCCCACGTATGTGGCAGACTTAAGCTGTTGGACCGGCGTCCCCTCAATCTGAACTCTTGATGGTGTCATCCTTCGCAAGGTAAAGCACACATTGCATGACTTGCCACTTTATTTAGCCCATATTTGTTACATACACAATTCTTTAACTAAGTGCGAAAGTTGATGCCGGACAACTAGTTTCCTTGCGCACTGAAACGGCACACCAGACTCGCGAATAACCCAACTCAAAATGAGTTGCAAGCCCAGAGGAACTTCCCTGTTTGGCCGCCTTACTTGGCCCACATCTGTTGTACACACAATTCTATTTTTAAGTGCGGAACTTGACCGACTTGGTGACGGAGGCCTTGATGCCGGACAACTCGCCGCCGTAGCGCTTCGTTTCCTTGCGCACCGTGCGCACGGCTCCCTTGCGCCGGACGAGCGCCTTGCGGTACTTGCCGCGGTGCTTCACGCGCGGATTCCGCAGCTCCTTCTTGCGGTGCGGCGTGAGACCCTTGTTCTTGGCCATCTGGTAGGTAATGCCTCGTCGCGCGCTCTCTGGGTCCTCCTCCAGCTCCTCCTCTTCCTCCTCCTCCTCCTTATCGTCCTCCTGCGCCTGCTCCTTGAGAGCCTCATCGTCAGAGTCCTTGGAATCATCATCGCTCTGGTCAGCGTTGTATTTGTCGAGGATCTGCAGCTTGGCCTTGCGCTGCTTCTGGTCTAGCACCGTGAAGACATCGCCGTCCACGATGCGCTCGTGCAGGGCCTCCAACTGCGGCCGGATGTACTGCTCGTAGCGCGGCCGCAGCTGGTCCCGGAGGTGCTTCAGCTGCACCAGCCGCTTCACCACCGGATGGAACTTGATGCTGCTGCGGCGCGCCTTCAGGAGCAGATAGAAGGCCACATTGGAGCAGTGGGTGCTCAAAATCGTGCTGTACACGCTGGCAAACTGCAGCGCCGGCACCATGGGCACTTGATGGCCCCGCACATAGTTCAGCACGGGCGCAATGAGGGTACGCAGCTCCTGCAGGTGATCCTTGAAGTCCTTGGCGAGGCCTATGAACTCGGGCGAGTCCTTTTGCAGCAGCTGCCGCAGCTCGCGGGCCGACAGACCGGTCAGGTCGCTGGTGATCTTGATCCCCGCACCGGGCTTGGCCTGCTCCTCGTCGTCGCTTTCCGCGACTTCCTGGACGTCGTCCAGCTTGAAGTCGGCCTCGCTGAGGCGCTTGACCAGGCGCAGTTGGATCTTCTTGGCCTCGTCCTCCTCGGCGCGGGCCAGGTCCTCCTCCTGGGCGTTGTAGCTGCTGTAGTCCTGGTCCACGAAGTCGGTGTTGTAGTAGGTGCTGCGCTTGCTGCCCCAGGCCATGGTGTCGGGCAGGTCGTCGTCGTCTTTTTCGTCGGCCCCCTCGATGTCGCTGTCCCGCATCAGGGCCGCGTCATCTTCGTCCTCGTCGTCGTCGTCGTCGCTGAAGGCGAGCACCTCTTGGCGGGGATCCTGGTCCTCGTCGCGCTTCTTGCGCTGCTTTCGCAGGTCCTCGAGGATCTGCCGCTCCTCCCCGGTGTACTCCTGGTCGGAGCCACTCAGCTCGTAGTCGTCCCCTTCGCTGTCCATCCTCGATCGTCCTTAATTTGCCTTTTTTTCAAAGCAAAACTCAGTCACAACACGCGCAACACGTGCGCGGTAAACAAACGGCGAGCAGTGTGACCAGGCCGCGCCAAACGTCAAAAGAATGCGAAGGGGTCCAGTACTAGGGCGTAGAAGGGGATTGCTGCGTCTGTCACCTGTCAAATGTTATAAATTTTAAAACTTACAAATAAATAAGATAACACCCAATAAACAGTCTATATTCAAACACAAACACAGCAAATATTGTTTTAATCAGAATCAGCATGATTTATGTGTTATTTACATGCATAGCAGGATATTTTGTGTTCATGACATATCTACAACACAATGCATGTTCCCGAATGGCGGCTTCAGCGGCTGGTGGAAATAAAATAACTAAAAGTGTTAAAAATATAAAAAATTTGCCAATGTTTGCCAGTTATTGCTGTTTTTTTAAAGCCTCCCTAATTTGTACTTAAAAGAGTAGCTTCCACAATAAAAATATATAGTTTGTTGAATATTAAATATATATATATATATATCTTAAATTTTTCCTTCATCATAAAAACTCTAAAAGTGAATATATAATTTAATTTTCCAGTTTATTTTTATTAAAAAAGTCTTTCATTTATGATATGAATAATTATAGTGACTTAAATACCGTAAACAAATAATATTATTTGAATAAGATATTCTTATTTATCATCAAAACTCTAAAATCAAATTTTTGCAGTGTAATTTAAGGGTTTTTTTAAAGATATTTTTTTATATAACATGTTGAATATATAATTATCAATTATAATGCTAATTTTTCTAACCAAATTCCCCAAGTTGAGTGATAAATTATTCAACGTATATTAAATGGGGGCCATAAAAATTTTTTAAAACAAATGCTTTTGTGTTAATAAATTTATAATATATCGAATAATATCGAATTTCAATTGGACCCCTTTAAAAAAAAACTTTTTCCCTGCTCCTGGCTTTTGCCAACCAAGGTGATGCCAGACGTACAAGCGTTTACCGTTATTCTCATACAAATCAAACGGGACTTGAGAGAGGCGGCCGTGAAGGGGTTTTTACAAATTTATAAATCGAATGCTGTTAAGGAAATATTAACTTCCAGCAAGACTTTCTAATAGTTTGGAGATCGTTGGGAGGTTTTTCAAAATTATTGTTTTATTATTGCCACGAATATTGCCCTTGTCTGGCAGCGCCAACGAATGTCAGCGCCAACAGCGTTGCCATAGTCGTCAGTTCGAAACTACCGTTGCTTTCTTTCCTGAATGAGACGCCATTGGAGACGCGTGTGCTGCACCGTATTTTTTGTGATTTGTAAAAGCTTCTAAAATGTACCGATACCGCAAAAGTTCACCCCAAGCCGTTCCCGGTAATCACTACAAGTATTTGCCCAAAAAAGCGACCGCTGGCTGCCAGAACGTGAGTAGAGATCGCTCTTTCCTATATTTCCTTGATTTTTTCCCGTTCTTCTCGGCTGCCTCGCCATTTAGGATTCCCGAACGACGCCCTCCCAAGACCGGCAGGGTCCTCCTTTCCAGAGGACCCGCCAGTTTTGGAGGCGCCGTTCGGAAACTTGGCGCACTCCGAGCCTCGACCAGACCCTCTTGCGCAGCCCCCCGACCCCCCGTCCGGTGTCCCGCGAGCCGGACGCCGAGTCCGCTCCCCAGCCGGAGTCCTCCGTCTCCGAGGACTTTGACCCGGTCGCTGCGGTCGCTCCGGTCGCCCCGGTCAATTGTCCGCTGACCGTTCCGGGATCCGCAGGATGCCCGCACTCGCGCGATGCCATTCCCGAGTGCTGCGTGGTAAGCAAGCCGCTTGCTCTCCCCGGTAACGAACCGGCTAACCCCTCCATCTCCCATGTCCCATGTCCCACAGAACGATGCGGTGCTGAAGGTGGACCGTCCGGCCACCGCCGTCACCTTCGAGAGCAAGCTGCCGGAGTGGCGCTGGGAGTCGAGCTGCAAGCCCGGCGACAAGATCGTCATCTCCGTCACCGAAGTCTACACGCCCTTCCAGTTCTGGTTCCAGTTCGTCTCGGGCGACTACTGCCGCATGACACTCGATAACATCAACATGACCTTGTGGTAAGTGCTACTCTGGGCATACACGCCTCTTTAGAATACCTTTTATTTGCTTCCATATACCTTAAGTTTGTGCAAATGCATGTAACTGGGAGAAGGAGACGTCTCCGATCCCACATGGTATATACATACACATATACTTGTTCGGCATCCATGTCCGTCTGTCCGTTTGTCCGCTCTTACCTCTAGATCTCACCATTTCGGAGAACGACGTGTTAATACATACAAACTTATGTATGAACACGTCGTTCTCCGAGATGCCAAGAGGTAGAGGCGTAGTTCTTGTTGCATACGGTCCATTGAACTAATACGCATATAATGTCTCTGCCACGCCCCCTTTTTGCCTTCACAGTTTGCCAAAAATCATATTTTTTCTACAAATTCGACAATATCTCCGAGATGGTAAGAGCTGGAGGCATAACTCTTGTTGCATTAGCTCCGTCTAACTAATACGGACATAGTGTCCCTGCCAAAAATCATTTTTTCTACACATTTGAAAATATCTCCGTGATGGTAAGTGCTAGCGGTATAATTCTTTTTGCATAAGGTCCATTGAACTAATGCGCAGATAGTGTCTCTGCCACGCCCCTTTTCGCCTTCACAGTTTGCCAAAAATCGTATTTTTTCTACACATTCGACAATATCTCCGAGATGGTAAGAGCTAGAGTCATAACTCTTGTTGCATTAGCAACGTTTAACAAATACGCAGATAGTGTCTTCGTCACCCCCTTTTCGCCTTTACAGTTTGCCAAAAATCGTATTTTTTCTACGCATTCGACAATATCTCCGAGATGGTAAGAGCTAGAGTCATAACTCTTGTTGCATTAGCTGCGTTTAACTAATACGCAGATAGTGTCTTCGTCACGCCCTTTTCGCCTTTACAGTTTGCCAAAAATCGTATTTTTTCTACACATTCGACAATATCTCCGAGATGGTAAGAGCTAGAGGCTTAATTTTATTTGCATTAGGTCCTTTTAACTAACACGCACATAAGACCTCTGTCACCCCCTCTTCCGCCCTCACAGTTAACCAAAAATCATATTTTTTCTACACATTCGACAATATCTCCGATATGGTAAGATCTGGAGGCATAATTTACTCCTAAACACCACAATCTTGAATGTATTGCTGATATAATTTGGCCCAGATAATATCAACAGTCCCACTAACTTAAAAACAAAAACTTTCGGCCCTGAAGTTTGGTATAATAGTCCCAGAAGTCACCCAGCTAATCTTGTCCCTTCTGCGCAGTGACTACTACAGCTTTGGTGACGACAAGTTGGTCTACACGAAGCCCCTGCCGAGGTATTTCCTCCGGAAGGGCTACCTCTGTGGCGCCCTCATGAACTTCGCCTGGAGACGTGCGATTATCACGGCTACGCCGGCCGAGGACAGCCCGACGGTGCCCATTTGGTACGTGGACTACGGCATGGAGGCCGATCTGCCGTTGGATGAGATCAAGTTTCTGCCGAAATGGTTCATCGACACGCCGGCCCTGGCCGCGCGGGGCTCGCTCTCGCACGTGCATCCCTTGGGTATGCACTGGTCGCCGGCGAGCGTGGAGCACTTCCGGCAGCTGGTGATCAATCGGCAGGCGTTCGCCCAGGTGGCCGAGGTGGACAGCAAGGAGGGCGTTGTGTTCATGCAGATGTCGCAGAACAAGACGATGGAGCCGATGGTGAACAGGCTGATGATTGATGCGCGTTTGGCCGGCGAGAGCCCGCACTACGACCCGCTGACGGTCAAATTTTACTGCGGCCAACGGCGTCGCTATCTCCGCGAGATATTGCCCAGGTTTGTTCACAGCTTTAGCTTTGGGGCCTCTAAATCAGTTGATTGCAACCCCTGTTTCGCAGCTTCAAGATGCTCGAGTGGCGGCTCATTCCCCGCAATGACGAGGTGTTCGAGAAGGAATTCGACAAGCTTATCTTCACGCCGGACTTCTACAAGCACTACAAGCTACCGACTCTGCACGATCCGAAGCGCGAGGAACTGCTTAAGGCTCTGGAGGAGTGGCTGCCGGGCTACAAGGACAATGCGGAGCACTGGAAGTCCATCTACAAGAACGAAAAAAAGGTGCTACTGAACACCTACTCGGCAGAAAAATTGAAGGCTCTGTTGGAGAGAAAGGGTCCTATCTGGAAACTGGATCTTGAGCATCTGGTGCTGGATAAGACTTCCACAAATCCGACAGACCTGACAGATCCTACAGCCCCTGCAGCCGCTGCGGCTCCAAAGGCTGACCAGATAGCCACTGCAGATCCAAAGGCTGCTGCAACTGCCGCAGCTTCTACAGCTCCTCAAGCTTCGGTAGCTCCTGCAACTGCTGCAACCGATGCAGCTCCCAAAGCTCCACAGCTACCTACAGCCCAGGTAGCTCCTAAGGTTGCTACAGCTCCTAAGGTTGCTACAGCTCCTAAGGCTGCTACGGCTCCTAAGGTTGCAACAGCTCCTAAGGTTTCTACAGCTCCCAAGGTTGCTACAACTTATGCTGCTCCCAAAGCTGCTGCAGCTCCAACAGCTTCTACAGTTCCCAAAGTTGCTACAACTTCTGCGACTCCTAAAGTTGCTACAACGTCTACAACTGCTGCAGCTGCTACAATTGCTGCCTCTCCTGGAGTTGCTACAACTTCTACAGCTCCCAAAACGGCCACAGTTGCTAAAGTTGCAACATCTACAGTCTCCACCTTTGCAGCTCCCGCAGCTGCTACAGCTTCTGCAGGTACTACAGCTCCTGCGGTTGCTGCAACCTCTTCGTATCCCACAACAACTGCTGCTCAAAGAGGGCCACTTGAGGTCCAATTGCAGAAGAAACCCTGGGGACTCGTCTCTAGGCAGGGAAAAGTATGTGCGCTTCGGTATTTGCAGGGTGCAGTAATAATTTTTTTTTGTAGTTTCAGTACGTCCAAGGTGCCCAACCGATGAACTACAGAACTTGGGGTGTCGCCCCCAGGAACGGCAATGTATATGTGCTCTGTGCTTTGCCGGATTTTGTGTTTAATCAAGTATTTCTAATTTCAGGCCGCCCCAGAGCCGCCTGTTGCTCGTGAAGAGGCAATAAAGCCGCCGCAAAGGCAGCAGAGCAAGTATTCCTGGCGCCGTCAGCCCGATACTCCATATCAGCCGATTGTGTCTTCTCTTGTAAAGTCCGGGAAGTCTTGGCCTTCTCTGCCTCAGAGATACGCGCCGGAAAAGCCCAAGGAAGAGGGTCCCAAGTCGGGAGAGCTATACAACAAGGATATGCCCCAGGAAAAGATTCCAGAAAAAGCCCAAGAACGCAAACTGTCCATGCAGAAGCAGAATAATATGCCGAAAGAGCAACACAATGGCAAGACAGTCCAGCGCAAGTGGCTGGATAACCAAAAGCAGCAGAAGTTTACTTGGCGTCGCCAGCCGTTCACATGGAATCAGCTGTCTGATGCCCGTCCCTCATTGGGACCGGGAGCCGAGACATCCTGGCCCTCATTGCCGCAGAAGAACTCTTCGGCAAAGCACGAGGCAGGGGATCGCAAGCCGGAGGAGCTAAACCCCAACGATATGCTTAAGGAAAATGATAAAGTAGCCCAAGAGAAGAATTCTAAGAAAAAGAATTGGCCAAAGGGAAAGCAGAACCAACAGAAAGAAAACAAGAAGCCCTTGTTCGACACCGCTTCATTGTCTTCGGGAAAATCAACGGAGACTCGCAAGGAGGGGGGTCTCAACCCAGGCGAGCTAAATGCCGAAGTTGTGTCTCCCAAAGTAGTCCCAGAGCTGTATCCCAAGGAGCAGTTTGGGCTGAAGGACAAGCACACGATGCTCGAAGAATCGTACTTTGAGGAGGGCCCGAAAATGGTGTCGGTAGGAACACAAGTGGATCAGGATGAACTGGGCCCAGTGAACTTGTATGATATGTGGAATCCACGCGATAAGCAATGCCAAATGAACGAAGAAGAGTTGATAAAGGCTTTCGCCATGAGTACTGCACCGAAACTCGGCGACATAACATGTTTCAATGAACAGAACAAGGAGAACTAAACCTTATGTCATTAACATCCAAACAACGCTGCATCCAGAACGCTAAATAACCTCCTATGACTCATGAGCCCCAGCATTTTCATAAGAATCCACTTGACTAAAAAGCACGGAAAACCACGAAACTGTTTAAAGCATCTTGACAAAACTCACAAAAATTTAGTCGACTAAAAAACAACAAATAATCCTTATGCAAGGGTTTATTGAGGCATTCCGAAACTCCTGACAAATCCCTCGATGCACAGCATTGGATGAAATATTTATTTAATTTATAAGGACATTTTGTTAAAAAAAAAAAATTTTTTTGTTTATTAAACACCATCTATATGAACAAAAATGGTGCATTTTCCATATTACCTATAAGAAATTCTGTGAAATGGTTTATTCAAAACAATCATTAAATTGACAAAAGCAAAGGGTGTATTATGGGTGTATTCAATTTTATTTAACAAAAGAGGTGCGTTATTTGTCATGTCAAAGTTGAGATGTTGATCAATCCGAGTGTCTTGTTTTTTTTTTTTATTCAATACTATCAATTTAACAAAAGAAGCGAATCCAATTTTTCCAGGCAAAGTCGAGATAGTGACGAAATCCGAGTGTCTTCCATTAGTGTTTTGTAATTAAATTTCATTTCAATAAATGAACAAAAAGTGTCAATTTGATTGCCCGTGCCAGAGGCGTCGTCCCTGGCGGGGATTTTGGTCGAAAGTGATGCGTCCAATCCGAGTGCGTATATTCCTTATGTGCGAGCAACGGAGGCGGACTCTGTCCGTCCTCTGCGCGCCTAATCCTTGTTCCGCGGCTACATCGTGTCCATGTACTGATAGATGGACAGATAGTAGTCGCTGTGCGGAGTCCTGTAGGGCTGATGCATCTGCTGCGGCTCCTGGTGATGCTGATGATGCTCCTGATGCTGCTGCTGAGGCTGATGCTGATGCTGATGCTCCCGATGAAGATTATGCTCCTGATGATGCCGATGCTCTTGCTGATAATGATGCTCATGATGCTCATGATGCTGATGTGGCTGCCTCTGGAACAACTGACGGTCCAATGGAGGGGAGCCGTGGAAGGAGCACATGCAGTCCATGTCGTGCATTGAGGGGCCCGAGGAAGGGGTCTTGGTATCCGGCGAGCTCTTGAAGAAGGGTAGCATGAGGGAGACCTTACGCCAGTTGTGCAGGGCCTGTTCCATGTGCGCCTTGCACATCTCCTGCTCGTCCTCGTGCTCCAGTTTTCTGCCGCCCGAGCTGAGGGGCACAAAGCCCACCGGCTGATGGGCCCCGATGGTGGCCGCCTGGGAGGAGGCCGCAATCGATGTTTTCATCTCGCTGTTGTCTGGTGCGTGCTGGCCGCAGGGATGCGACGTTCCCGTCGTCGGGGTGGCCGCGGTGGCCATGGTCGTACCGGAGCTGAGCGAGAAACAGGGAACGGGCAAGCGCACGGGCGCGGCATCGTCGCGCACTTGAAGCTCCTCGTCCGCCTCCTCGTCCTCGTCCTCCTCCTGCTGGCCCCGATTGAGCAGCTGCAGCTCCTCCAGCAGTTGCTCCTCCTTTAGCACCAGCTGCCTCTCGAGCTCCTCCTCGCTGCCGCCCCCAATAGGCTCGACCTCTGGCTCTACATCTGGCTCTGCCTCCGGCTCCGCGTTAATTTCGACATCCGCCTCTGGCTCGACATCGGATGGCTGCTCCTCCTCGTCCTCCATCTGCTGGTCGCACGCGTTCTCCAAGTAATTGTTGCGGCATCGGAAGCGCTCCTCATCCTCCATCACTAGCTCCTCCGCCTCGGCATCTTCAGCATCTTCGGCATCTTGGACATCCTCCGCCTCTGCCTCCTCCGCCTCGTCCTGCTCCTCGTCGTCGTCGTTTTGGCGCCGGAAGCGCTGCTGCTGCTCCTCGCGCGCCTGCTGGGCCAGGAAGTCCAATTGACTGTCGGTAAGCTGGCGGAAGTCCGGGTACTGGTCGACATAGCGCACCTGGTACTGCTTCTGGCGGCTGCCGCGCGGAGCCGTTTGATGGTTATGCCGGCGCCGATGCTGCTGCAGGTGCTGGTGCACATCCTGATGCGGGTGCGGAAGCTGCTGCGCCGGCGTGAGCGACGCGGATTGTGTGTGGTGTCCGGCGCGGACGGGGGAGTGGCCGCCGACGAGGCGCCGCTGGCGCACCTGCAGCTGGCGCATCAGGTTCTGGCGGGACTGGTCGTTCCCGTAGCTGATCCGCTTGGCCGCCCGCTCCCGACGCTCGACGGCCTCGCGGCGCGCCTCCTGCGCCGCCTGCATCTTGGCGGTGGACCGCAGCTCGTGGCGCAGGAAGGCACCGCCGCCGCTCTCCGCCAGCTCCGCGTTGCGCCGGGATATCTCCATGCCCAGCTCCCGGGCTCGCACCAGCGCCTCCACGCGCTGGTGGTGGCGCCTCTGCTCCGGCGTAATCACCGCCAGTCGGTTGTTCTGTCGCCGGCGTCGTCCGTCGCGCCCGGCCAGGCCATGCGCCGGGTTGCCCGCCTCGCCGAGGCCCAGGCCCGCTCCGGCCCCCGTGGCGGGTCCTCCGGCCCCGGTCCCGCCCCCAGGGGCGCCGGCTGTGCCCTCCTTAATCTCCTCGATCTCGCGAAAGAGGCGCTTCAGCCGCACCTGGCGCATCTTCAGTTCGATGGTGCGATCGTTGAACTCCTGTATGCGCTCGTACTCCTCCCGCAACCGCTGCAGCTGACCGTTTTTCTTGCTGTTGTTGAACATACGCCGGAAATAGGGAGTCGATTTGATCTGGTACGACATCCTGACTTGTTCGCTGCTTCTATAAGCTATCTGCTATCAGCTATCCGCTATCAGCTATCAGCTATCCACTATGCGCTATCCCTATTTGGGACTTCTCGGACTGCACTAGGATTTTGGGGAATTTTTTCGGTTACACTTTTGTCGGTCACTTGGAAATTTAGGTGCGTCCAAAACGTATTTTTTTGACTAAGAATGTGGGCTGACGAAAGAGATTTTTTCATGTGTGTGATTTTAAGTTTTGTTTGCAAATGCCAGCGGGTTTGTGGATAACCAAAGACGTGACCATCCCAGCCTACTTTTAGAGTACTAAATGAGCAATGGGTCACACTTGGGCCGGGGTACACCCAAAGAGCCTACTCGGGTTATAGCCATCTCCACATATGTACATACATACATATGTGTACATACACATATGTACATACACACTTACCGGAAACGCCAATGATTGAGGTTAAGTATCGAACTTCTAAAATATTCTCGAAGTCGGACCTCTCGCTCAATCAATTCGAGCACATGCGCAAAGGTTTGAGGTTATGTCCAAGCGGAAGTCGGACCTCTCGCTCCCTTTAAGGTAACTTCACTTGCGTAGAGGAGAGTGCCTTGCGCGTGCGCAAAGGTTTGAGGTTATGTCTGAGGTTATGTCCAAGCGGAAGTCGGACCTCTCGCTCCCTTTAAGGTAACTTCACCTGCGTAGAGGAGAGTGCCTTGCGCGTGCGCAAAGGTTTGAGGTTATGTCTGCTAAGCGAAGCAACCTGCAAATCGAGGGAAAAGCAGGCCTTGCCTCGAAACTGTCAGTCTCGCCCTGAAAGGCCCACCTAGGCACCACATCATTTTTGGCTAAGTTCGGGGCTGAACAAATTCTCCTAGTAATATTTTTCATACATTTTTTTTGTTTTAAACTTTTATTTTTTCGCCCCTTAAATTTATCGTTTATTCGTTATTTCTCTTGTGAAACGGACCAAACAGCTATCAAACAAAATCATGTCGTATGTGGTGCGGAGCAAGGATGACCTGGACCAGCGGTTGGCCCTGGCGGCGGACAAGCTGGTGGTGATCGATTTCTATGCCAACTGGTGCCGGCCCTGCAACGTCATCGCCCCCAAGCTGGAGGAGCTGGCCAACCACTACTCGGACCGTGCCATGGTCCTCAAGGTGAACGTGGACGAGAACGAGGAGCTGACCGAGCAGTACAACGTTACCAGCATGCCCACCTTTGTGTTCATCAAGGGCGGCGAGGTTGTCGAGCTCCTGGTCGGCTGCATCACCGCCAAGTTGGTCAAGCTGATGGAGAAGTACATCGAGGGCGCCGAGCCCCCCGCCAGCCCGGTGGAGCAGCAGCCCATCTGCTGCCATTCGTCGATCAACGCATCGACCGTGAGCAGCGTCGATTCCGACGACATCAGCAGCGGACCGAGCGCCGTCAGTGGAAACAGCGCCGATATTAGCTTGTGCGAGATCCCCGACAAGGCTCGCGCCATTCCGGAAGCCAAGGGCGCAGCCCTCGAGAACTGATGGGGAACACCCCGCCCGCATCCCGCCCGCACCAGGGCAATAGGCCCGCCCTGAAATAATTCTTCCAGAAAAATAGACCTTATCCACGATGCCGTTGAAATACCGTAACACGATCACACCACGATTATTACCGTAAGACTAGGGCACACTTCAATGGAACCAGTTAATTTCTCTTCAAAGATGTTAAACCGCAAATATGGCTGCTAAATCGATCTCAAAACCCAGGCACACTCTGAAACCCCAGCAAGCGACACCCTAACGTTATGTGTTAAAAATAGCCCACGCTTCCACCGAATTGGAAATATGTACAATCGACGTATACAGGAAACGACATCTTTTGAAACACAAAATTTAGTTCGCTAATTGCTTTCCGATTAAAACACAGTGTGCAAAATCAAGTATATATTTTATTGGGAATGGGTCTAGTTAGGGTTTCTTGAGCTTTCTGTCTCCTTATGAGACTTTCCTTTGATTTCCCAAGATAAGTGGGGCTTCTGGTTTCAACAGAGGTAAGGAGCTCAATCGAACGAAGCAGTATTGCCTATTTTACTGCTTAGATTTCCCAAGTATTGCAATAGAAAGCCTTACCTTTCATACTACGATATTTATACCATGTACATCAAGGTGCAATGTAGTTAAAAGGGAGAACGAATATATATATTCATCATCAACATCAACAGCCGAGTCGATCCAGCCATGTCCGTCTGTATGTATGAACTTGTCGATCTCGGAGATGGTAAGAGCTAGAGATGTAATTCTTTGTGCTTTTAGTGCATTATTAATGCAGGCAGATCGAGTTTATTTTAAATTGTTGCGATGCCCCTTTCCGCCTTAGAAATTTGCATAAAACCGTACATGCCTCTACAATTCCTTTAAATTCCTTTCCACCTTCGCCTTTGCCATATCCATCGCAATGGCTATATCATCAAAATATTAAAAGCTAGAGACATAATTTGGGATCCGCAGAGTCCGCTGATTGTTAAGCATGCGCATGCAAAACTACGTCCAGATCGGATAAAAAATCTAGAAGATATGGCCAATTGACGCTTTGTTCACCCCTTGCAGCGGCAAGAGAGGTTCAACGTATCTCGTTGTCGAGAACGAGCGTCGACTACAGCGTTTCAATAGAGTGGGGAGCTCCAATCGAACCGAATCGGTATTGTTTTTACCTATTTAATGCTCTGATTTCACAAGTATTACAAAGGATGTATTAAGCAAGATTGGAAGCCAAGTGTTTCTCCGCAAACTGCTCGTATAATTTGTACTCTGCAGCCACCTCTGCAACATATTTAGCCAGCCATCCTCCTCTACCGTTGAAAGCGATGCGACTGCCTTTTGGTATATATTACGGGATTTATTCTAGTGTTTAAATTAAGAGCGTAAAAAAAGACGATTCCGGCCGGAGGAGGAGGAGGAGGAGGAGGTGAGCCGTACACATTGCGCTGTGTAGAGGGTGTCGATCGATTACTTCTTGGCAAAGGTAATCTTCATGGCGTGCGTCGGCGTGATCTTGAACCCCTGGAGGGCCTCCTTGGCGGCGTTGCTCTGCAGTTCGGTGGTGAACTCCACGAAGGCGATGTCGTGACGATTGGGCACCAGGCGCACCTCCTTGAAGCCCGGGAACTGGTTGAACAGCATCGAGAGCATCATCTCGTTCGTCTCCTCCGGCAGGTTGGTGAGGAAGAGGATCTGGTTCGGCGGCTGTTCGGTTTGTGTGTTCGGATTGGCGTTCTCCGCGCTCGTCGGCTTCTTCTTCTTGTCCCTGTGGAGAGGAGGATAAAATAATGAGGATTAAGAGACGAAAGCGTAACCCGGGCCGGGTCGGGCCGGGCCGGGCCGGGCCGGGGGGCGGATAACTCACTTCTTGTCGTCGGTGCCGGGGGCGGGCTTCGGCTGCTTCACCTTCTTGGGGCGCTCCTTGAACGTGCCCTTCATCTTGGCCACGATGTCGGAGTCGGCCTTGGAGTAGGCGATGCGCATCGGCTTGTCGTAGAAGGGGAAGCCCTGCATGGTGCGCAGGGCGTTGGAGGCGCTGCCAATCTCCTTGAACACCACGAACGCCTGGCCGCGCATTTTCAGCGTTTTCAGTGCCACAATGTCCAGGATTTGGCCGAACTGCGAGAAGATCGCGTAGAGGGACTTCTTCAGCTCCTCCTTCTTGACCTTCTCGTTCAGGTTGTTGATGTAGATCGTCTGGTTGGGTCGCACGTCCATCGCGTTCGTATTGCTTTCAATAACACTCGAAATTCGTAAAAAAAAAATTGTTCGTCCGAGCGGCGAAAAAATGCTGCCGGTCCGGTTAGTGTTGGAAAAGGTGAGAAGCCGGGACGGCGTTGCCATAGCCGAAATATCGCATATCGCGCATATCGCATGTCGGTTTTGCAGCAAACTTCAAAAAAAAATTATTAAAATACAAATTAACATAGACTTTGAATAGAATCAAATAATAACTAATTTTTAGATATTGCAAATTTTTTTAAAAGTTTTTTCCGATGAATATCGGCTAATAATACACCGATATATTATAAAAAAAACATAAAAATGATATCGAATAATATTTAATTTTCTCTTACATTAACATAAAATCCACTATAACAGTAAAACAATATATATTTGGCTAAATATCGTAAAGTTCAGGTGGTTTTTTTCCTGCATTTTATTTTTCTGAATTATGAATTATAATTTATCAGGCATAATATTTATATAATCCCTAGCCTAGTAGGCGGGCAACTACAATTGATTTATCCATCGATTGCATGTCATTTCTCATTGCCATAACCGAGCTGACAGCCCGCTGCACCTGGTCTCACTGGCACACTGACGGGCCGGCATTTCGTGATTTTGCTTGCTTCCCCTTTTTTTGTTTTTTGAATTAGTGAAACGAAGAATCTGTGATATGCTGCCCCTATCCAACGAACAGAAGAAGGATCGCTACGCGAAGCTCTCCTTCTTGGGCGAGGGTCAGGTGAGGTAGCCCGCCAAAAAAAGCCCAACAGACAGCGAGCTTTACGTTGCTTTGCCCTGCTCCGCTTTCGCTGCAGTTTGCCATCGTTTACAAGGCCCGCGACACGGTGACCAGCCAGATTGTCGCCGTGAAGAAGATCAAGAAGGGCTCCCGCGAAGATGCACGCGACGGCATCAACCGCACCGCCCTGCGCGAGATAAAAATCCTGCAGGAGCTGCAGCACGAGAACATCATCGGCCTGCTGGACGTCTTCGGGCAGCTGTCGAACATTTCGCTCGTTTTCGACTTCATGGACACGGACCTGGAGGTGATCATCAAGGACCAGAAGATCATACTCACGCAGGCGAACATCAAGGCCTACGCCATCATGACCCTGCGCGGCCTGGAGTATCTCCATCTCAATTGGATCCTGCACCGCGATCTCAAGCCGAACAATCTGCTGGTGAACAGCGACGGGGTGCTCAAGATCGGTGACTTTGGCCTGGCCAAGTCCTTTGGCTCCCCCAATCGCATCTACACGCACCACGTGGTCACGCGCTGGTACCGCTCCCCGGAGCTCCTTTTCGGCGCCCGCCAGTACGGCACCGGGGTGGACATGTGGGCCGTGGGCTGCATCCTCGCCGAGCTGATGCTGCGCGTGCCCTTCATGCCCGGCGACTCCGATCTGGACCAGCTGACGCGCATATTTGCCACGCTCGGCACGCCAACGGAGCAGGATTGGCCGTTGGTCAGCAAGCTGCACGACTACCTCCAGTTCCGGCACTTTCCGGGCAATGCCCTCGACAGCATCTTCACGGCCGCTGGCAACGATATGATCCTCCTGATGCGCCGCCTCTTTGCGATGAATCCCCTGAAGCGCCTCTCCTGTCGCGAGGCCCTGAGCTTGCCCTACTTCCGGAACAAGCCGGCTCCGACGGTGGGCCCCAAGCTGCCGATGCCCTCGGCCATCCTCGCCGCCAAGGGGCTCCTCAAACCGGATGATAAGCCGCCGCTTAAGCGCAAACTGGTGGAGACTACGGTTCGTGGCAATGCCCTGCCCCAGAAGAAGCGTTTACAGTTCTAGACCAGCGCCTGTTGTTACCCATCGTACGCCCAAGCAAAAGCCACCCTTTCTTATATGATTATTATTGATTGCAATCAGAATTGTTTTTAAATCGAAATAATTGAGATTATGTTGCATTTCCATGTGTGTTTATTTGTTGTAAGTGCGCTTGACACTAATTGCTGTTTTAGGAGGCGGATGAATTATTAAAGATGTGAGAGTGGTTGACCGAGGTCTATAAATCGTGTTCTAGAAGCAATCTTGAGGGGAAAGAGTGTATTAATGATATTATATTAGAAAGATATTCCCAGCCAATGAAGCCAAGACGGGGATTCATAGCTGATAACTTGTGAAGGTAAGTGAGCTCTTTGTCCGGGGTATACTATTTACTTTAACCACATTTTCTGCACTTAGACATTCGATTTTACAAGGAAAACTACCTGGGGTGGCCCTTTAAAACAAGGAACCAGGGAATATATTACCTCCAGGGTGAGTATTCTTTTAAATATTCAAACCACTATTTATTAATGGAATTCGCCTCGTTTTTTTTCTTGTATAAGGTGGCATAGGCCAGCGGTGGGCAGCGCATAGCTCTTGCGGCTCCCAAAAACAAATATCTATGAATGTCTCGAACAAAAGGGAATCGAAATGTGCAAGTGTTTGGAATTTGACGGTGAAAAGGGACTCGGAACCGAAGGTCGCGAACGAAAAGGAATCGAAATGTGACGTCATCCGAAGTTGACGTCGCACAAACAAAATATGTAGAATACAAATCGAATTTTAGATATAATATTATTATAGATATTAATACTTGTATTCGTGGGCCTTCGTTATTAAACAATGGTTCTCTTAACCTATTTAATTTATTATTATTTATTTAAACACTATGTGCTTTGATTTGCTTTCCGGCTCACAGGAGCCCTTTCAAATTGGAACCTCACTCTGTCGGGGAGATTCCCATCCAGTTTTTTCTCGTGCCCCCCCTATCGTAGCACACGACCCAGCCTCGATTGCACGATCCCCGAACCTTAGCTCGTACCTGCCACAATCACATAAATTAAAATATAAATCCAAAATTCCGAGCGCTTTTCGGCCTTTCCGAGATTTGTTTTTTTTTTTACCTTTTGTAACCAGAAGAGCCCAAAGGAAGGAGGGATCATTCACCGAGCATATTTCGTATTGTTTTGTGTAGCATGACATCGGGGCGCGGTTTGGCAAGGGATCACTTGACGGCCATGAATGCGGAGCAGGCCCGGCGCCTGCGGGCAGAGCTCCGTCGGGACTATGGCAACAAGTTCTCCAACATAAACCTCAACCGGATGCGCCAGAAGCAGTTGCTCTTGGCGGATAGCCCAAAGAAACCGCCGACAGGAGTCGCAGTCGGAGTTGCAGTCGCAGTCGGAGCCGCAGAGGCAAGGTCCGGGGCAGGAGGAGCAGCCGCAGCGACCGCGTCAAATCGGTCAGGCGTGGCAACGGCCACACGAATGCCCTACAGTGCCCCAGTGCCTCTATATGCGGCCACCAAGGATGTGACTCTGCGGCGGATAGCCTCGAGCTTTGCCCATGTCCGTGACCTGAACACCGGCAGCTGTGCCGCTCTGCCGCCGGAGGATAGCGAGGAGGATGCCCGCGAGGAGCGCGCCGAAGTCCTGATCTGCAGTCAGACAATGCCCCTGCCCCCTGAGCCGGCCAAAAAGCTGACCTTTGCCGATGACGTCGTGGATCCAGACGAATCGTCGGTCGAAGTGACCCCGGCCAAGAAGCTGATCATACCGGACCCGCTGCAGATGGAGTCGCGGGCCACGGAGCGATGGCAGCAACTCGGCAGCACCGTCTCTGCTCTGTTCAGGGCACGCCGCTTCATCGATCGACCTGAAACCCCGATGGCGCAGACGCGCAGGCTGCGGGAGCAGCGCGAGCTCCTTGAGGCCTTTACACGGCCCTTCCTGTACGATGCTGCCAAGCGACAGTAGCACCGACAGACGCAATCCCTAGCCTACCAAAAAACATTGCCCAACATGGAACTTCCCAAATTCAAATTCAAATTCAAACGCCAACCCCAATTCGCTTCGTACTTCCGAACATGTCTACTCTCTACTCACCCTTGATAATTTACATTTCGGAAATTACGGGTAGCTTTTAGCTACCGCCCATATAAAATCTCATGACTTGACTAACCCAAAATCAACTGTATCTTTTTGGAAGAATCACTAGATTATCTCCATTAAATTATGTTAGAAAAACACAGCATCTACTTATATATTCTTGAACTTTATCATCTCTCGTTTTCTGGGCAATGGGGGGCAGTAGTATAATCAGTATTACTAGCAATGCTAGGCGCTGATCCTCTCGCAAAGGATCATCAATAGCAGCGACAGCGATCCCTCGGGCACTCGGACTTATAGTTGAGGCACTTGTCCATGCAATAGGTGTCGGCTCCTTCTTGGCCCTCCAGCTCTCCGATGGCCACGCACTCCTGACTGCGGATTGGATCACATTAGATCATATCAGATGTACGAGGGTTACTATGCAGGTGTTACTTACGGACAGTAGCAGGCTTCTTCGGGACAGTTTGGAGGATAGCGCAGGCAGTTGATCTCGCACCAGTTGTCGATGCCCGGCAAAGTGCGAAAGGCGGGGGCTCCAATGCACTTCTGGTCACTGGGAATGGCATCGGATTGGGGATTAGGATTAGGCATCGAGGCATTTGAGAGGAGAAAACATAGTAGCCCTGTCATTTGTCGATCGGCCTTCTTAGAATTTATGTTCGGGGTGAGCAAGTTGGCGCAGGAGGATCGAGATCGGGAAAAAAAGGAAGTGCGGGATGTATGCATCGGAGGAGGCGCGTCGGGCCAGCCAGCGCCGCTATTTGGCGGGGCTGCGGATCAGTTACGGCAATGCCATCTCAGACTGCAACATGCGCAGCTTCCCGCTCCGGATTTCCCAGCATGCCCAACGCAAGCTCACTCCCCAGCAGGTACACCTCCACAGGCGGCGCTTGGGCCAAGACAAGAGGGTATCAGCGGCAGCGGCCTGGCAGCAGCAGGTTGGATTAGCTAGTGCCCCCATTCGCAGTGGAACGAGCAATGCCTTCAGTTGGCAGCTGAACAACATCTTCAGGTGCTCGCTTGTGGGCACGCCGTTGTCGCCGCCGCTCAAAAAGGAGCCGAGGACCAGGACCTGGAAGCCATCCCCCCCCCACCGGGTGACCTGGAACTCGAATCTGCGGCAGTACGATGCCCTCCAGAAACGAGCCCAGGCCCGCGCTATGCTGGAGCAATTTCTCATGGAAAAAAAACAAGCTGCAGGCAAATAAACAACAAAATTTCAAATGTACCTTTGCGTTTTTCTGGGGCTTGCGGGGGTTTCAGTGGAATATATTTCCATGGAGTTCCTTTTGTCTAAAGCTTAGACTCTAAAAAATTGGGAGTTTCCAGGGCATTTTTCTGGGGAGAGTGGTTATCCAGAAAGGACTATGTTTAAGCTAAGGATCTCAGCTTTGGGTTAAAGAAATAATATACGTAGTCTCGTTGGTCGGTGGGTTATAAACGTATATGATACGTTTATGGATGTAAAGGTTCTGCGCAAAGTTTTCCATTAATTATTTGGTCACCCTATTTTTCCGAACCTCATTGCTTTGAATTGGCTGCCAAATTGCCTGCCTGGGCTGCCTGGACTCTCAGTAGCCTTTACTTAATGTGTACACGATTTTGTTGTCAGTCTGATTTCGTTCCGGCATGGACGTCATCTGAGCTCCGGTCGATATATATACTCGCATGTTGTTTATTTCACCAGACATCCGAAACAGTTCCTAAAGGCACTCGACAACGTTCCACTAACATCACAACATTCCGGGCCAAGCTCAAACTGCTCCAAACAACCAAAACTCGCGCCTCCCGCAATCCCGCACTCCCAAGACCAAATAGGTGACCCACCATCCCTCCCCAAATTCCGAAAACGGCTGCAGACATGAATCGCACTCGCCTCAACACAGTGCGCATGGACAGGGGCCACGAGGGCCTGCAACAGGTGATCCACATGCAGTCCCAGGGCCCGGACTCTGCCAAGAACCGAAACCAGAGCCCCTACCACAACCACAACCACAACCACAACCAGAACCAGAATCTGAACCAGAACCAGGGCCTAGCCGCCGGTGGTCAGGTCCAACAGCTCCAACGTCGGAAGACGACCTACACGCGCACAGAGCTCCTCTCCCGAGGGCTGCCCACCAGTGAGTATCTCGAAAAAGTGGCTCGCAGCTCCCCATTCCTGCAATGCTACATCCCCTTCCCTTAGCCCAAGGCGTGAACCGTTCTTCCCGCAATCGCCCTGCCGCTGGGCAGGATTGGAACGCGCCCGCGACCCCCCTGACACCCCGATCGCGCTTTGCACAGAACAGACTGGCCTCCGCAGCCACCCCAACACCCACAGCTACCACAGTCACCACAGTCACGGCCCCGATGACGAATCAAAACCAAAACAACAGCACAGGTCCCTCATCGCCGCGCAAGCAACGCGGCAGTCTCCTGCCCCGGATGACAAAACGCCCGGTGACGAAACCGGTGGAAAAGGTGCCGCCGCCGAGCCAAATCCCCCGGAGAATGCGCACCGAATTGGACCTCAAGGTGCGCCAGGGTCAGGGTCAGGGTCAGGGTCAGGGTCAGGGCCAGGTTCAGGGCCTGGGCCAGGGCCAGGCACAGAAGGACCGTCTCCTGCAATCGGGGAACACATCGCATGGCAGCGATAGCTCCATCTCGGGGCGGGAGCGAGACGGCCGCGGGGCCAGCAACTGCTCCACCGATCGCCGCAAGATCAAGCTGGCCAAGGCCATCCGTCTGCCGGACGAGCAGAACAAGAGCTTCATCTACCTGTGCAAGCCGGAGAAGGGCAAGGTCAAGGAGCTGCTTACGCCGCGCAAGATCCGCAACAGTTGCGACCACCTGGCGATGATGGCAGGCAGTCACCTGGACACCGGTGAGCAGGGGCATCCAAATTGATTGGGGGTTCACTTTCTAAAGGTTTTCCCCAGTAAGTTTTATGTTTTCTTCTTCGCATAATGAGTATATCAACATAAAACTTTACACAGAAAGGGAATAGAGGGGTTATATTCACTATTCCATCTACATCTGTGCGAAATGCACAAGTCAATTGTATAAAGTTAAAGTTAAGCGATTTCTTTCTTGAAACACAACCAAATCAAAACCAATCCGAAATCCGACTGAATCCGTCATTATATCACTTAAAATGGTCATTATATCATTTAAAAATGTTATTAGAAATTCATATTTTGCATTGAAAACATAAGGTTCAATATTTTAGCAGAAATGGCAAACTTCCCCTAAGAGATTCCCTAACCATATGCCCTTCTTTTGATTGCAGGAAAGCTGTCCAGGACCTTGTCGGCGGAGGCGCTGCGCAGCAAAGCCGGCGGAGGGGTCGCCAGCACCGGCACCCTGGACTCCGATCGCAGCGTTCTCTACCACGACATGTCGACGCCGCCCATCATGGAGATGGACCGCTACTCCACCAGTTCGACATCCAGCCAGCTGGACAGCCCCACCCTCGAGGCTCTGCATCTGCGCCAGCTGGAGCTGGAACTGGAGCTGGGGGAGCAGGTCGAAAGGCCGTCTCCTGGGGCGCAGGTCGGAACGGGACCGGGAACGGGAACGGGACCGGGAACGGGGGCGGGCGCGGTTGCGGTTGCGGGACAAACGGCCAATCAGAGGGAGCGCCTGCGAACCAAGTTGCGGGAGGTGCGCTATCGCCAGTGCCAGCTGCGGCAGCTGGAGGAGATTCACAGCCCAAAGGAGCCGCGGCGACCGGAAGCGGATTTGGTCAATCAAAATGTGCCGGCGCTGCAGCATGAGATCCGGCTGCTCCAGCAGCTGGGCGAGAAGCTGGAGACCATGCTGCGGGTGACCGCCTCCACGGTACCGCAGCAGTGGGGCTGCATGGCGGATATGGAGACCGATGCCGACAAGCAGTCGTTGAACGTGTTCTACACACCACGCACCGGGCCGATGCGGTACGATGAGCTGCCCATCACCAGGCTGGGCTACCGGAGATTGGAGCACGTGGCGATGGTTAGTCAGCGAGCCAAGATCATCGCCATGTCGCACCATTTCGGCGTGGTCTGCGAGTTCCGCATCGAGACGAAGACCCTAAACGAGTTACAGACGGGCGATGAGTCGCAGTGCTTCTACCTGCGCAACAAGTCGCCGGACCTGGGCGCCGGCGGGCCGCTGCAGTGCACAAACTTCCGCAAGCTGCGCGAGAATCCCAACGTCCTGCTGGGCCAGCTGCGCCCCCTGCATCAGGGACAAACTGGCCGCCCGCCGCTGCCCTTCAATTTGCTCGATCAGGACCAAATGTTCTTCAACAGCCTGGCAGCTGTGGACCCCAAACTGATTACCGGAAAGACCGACATCAATATGGAACGCGAGGCCGGGGGCTCAAACTGGGCGACCGAGGCCCTCGCCTTCTCCCGACTCTCGGTGGCCGGGGTTGGCCTCCATCCAGGATTGTTATTGGGACCGGGACCACCAGTCGATGGAGGCGGTGAGTTGCAGCGCAAGGTCAGCAACAGCAACGTGGTGGTGAACAGCACCACCCAAACCGAGCGGTTTGAGAACAACAAAGGCACAACAAAGGCCGCAAAGGCCGCAAAGGCCGCAAAGGCGAAGGAGATACCGGAAAAGGACGTAACGACGAAGCGCAGCAAGAAAGTGCGCAGCCGCAAGGAGACCGTTCAGACACCGGAGCCCAGAAAGGAAAGATTAAGAGCGTCGGTTCGCCGGACGGCGCCAGAGCCACCGATTGACCCTGGACGCTATGTGGAGCCGAAGGCGCGGATGCACCTGCTCAAGACCGTGCTGGTGGGAATGGTGCAGGTGGCCGTGTTCCTCGTCCTCATCATGGCCTTCACCTATCCGGACGTGAGGTGCTAGGAGGCCATTCCTAGCACTCGGACCACACACGACGAACCCCAAGACTCTAAATTGTTCAGCTTGACAGCAAAACCAACGCCCGATTCCCGAATCGGTTATTGAGTTTTCTTAATCTTAGCTTTCTGAATTGTTCGTTTTCTTAATTTCCATGGCCCGACGGAGAGAGAGAGAAAGAGAGAGAGAGAGAGAGAGAGAGAGAGAGGCAAACACAAATACAGAAACAGACAGGGATAGAGAGAGAGAGAGAGAGAGAGAGAGAGAGAGAGAAAGAGAAAGAGAAAGAGAGAGCGATGCCAAGACGATCAATGTTAATAAAATTTCATGTGCAATGAGAATCGTTTATTCCCAAACACCATCCGCCGATTCCCACTCGAATCGAGACGAACCGGTTCTTCGTATCGGGCAAACGAAACGCAAACGAAATCAATATAAATCGATTTATATCAGTTTTAAGTTTATTCAAGCATTTATTTGTAACATATGTACAACAGCGAGTGCCCCCGAAACCATTTTATTTTTTGTAACTCTTAAAACCTAAGCGGACGAACTGTTTTCGAGCCAGATTAGTGCGGGATTAGTCCTGAATCCAGCGATTGAGTGGATCTTATTTATACATTTTGTAAGTTGTGGATCTGAAAAGCGTTTTCAAAGCTGTGCGAGCGGGTAGCGGGTAAGCGGTTATTGCGGATAAGCGGTTAGGCGTTGTCCCTTTTGGGCTTTTGCCGCTTGGCATTGCTAAAAACCAAAGCGAGAGTTAGAAGTGAGCCTTGCTTAAAAAACTGCTACCAGAACCGGTTAAAGAGAAGATGAAACGGTTAGAGGGGGCTAGAGGCGATGAGACATGATAGCTACAAATATGTTATGTCATCTAAATATTATCGATAGGCGTATCGATAATGTTCTAGGCGATTACAAACAATGAATGACTACATAAATGTATAAATTCATTTTCAAAAGATGATTGTGAGTAAATGATTTGGTGTAAAGAGATCAACAGAGAAGGTCTTGGCATTACCATTACTTTGGATATCCTTTTAAAAATATATTTTCCGACATGGAACCCCCTTTTACTCACCGCACAATAAGTGGGAAAACGTTGTTGTCCTCGGGCGCCCTATAGTCCCGGTAGTAGAGCAGATAGGGCGATTTGTTGTTCACAAAGATCGGGGGAACTCCGCCGCCCGTATTAGATATAATGGCTATATCCGCGCAGTTGCGGAAAGTTTCTGGGGGAGGGTATAGAAATATTAGCAACAGCCTGGGACAAGTAATTTAAACTTAATAATCAAGGCAGGACTGCGACCTTGCTCTTGAGATTGTATATTCGATGGGGCCTTTGGAAATGTATCCATCAGGGTAACCCAAGTAAACTGTCTTACCTGCTTTGCCGCAGCCCACGGCCTCGGTGCCATTGGCGCAGGTGCCCCACATGTTGGCGGTGTAGTAGGTCCACTGGAGGACGCACTGGGTGCAGGTGACATACGGAGGCAGGCGCACCCTGTACCGGAAGATGTCCTTCTTCTTGGCATCCCGGGGTATCAGGTACCGATGCTCCCGACTGCCCGAGATGAGCAAAGGGAACCGATCGAAGCACTCTTGGGTGGCCTCCTGACGGGGATTGTTGTTGGGACACAGGAATATCTCGAACCTGCCGTAGTGATTCGCCGTGAGCTCCACCTCCACGTCAATCTCCTGGCCGGCGCTGTAGTACCTGGAGATGATGCCCTTGGCGAACTCCCCGCCAGCCTCGTGAGGCCGCGGAGACTTGACATGGAAGGCATCCCCGCAAACGCCGCAGCGACCCTTGTTCTGCTCCCACTGGACGGCGTAGCCACCGCAAAACAGTTCATTGTCATTGTAGTTGACCGGATTGGGGTAGCCAAAGCGCCACATGGCGTTCCTGGCCGGCGGGTCCATCAGGCGACCATGTCCCAGGACCGTGGCGGCGCAGCACATCAGCAGGAATGCGGCCTGCAAGAGTGCGATGTGGGCTGAGTGGTTTGCGGGGTACATATGTTAATAGCACCTACCAGCACCGTCCTGGCTCTCATGTTGGGCTTCCACATCCCCCGTCCCAGTCCCAGTCCCATACCCATTCCAGATGCCTAGAATGCAATCAGACACATGATATATTTTCAGATACTGCATTATATTTTATATCTCTGCCATGGGCCCCGCGATGCAGGACATTAAGTCCGCGGCCAAACGGGTTTTCGCTGGACCCAACCGTGGCACCAACTTTGATTTTTGGTTACCCAAAACAGGTGCTCCCTATAAATGTGATTGATTTTTTAGATATTACAAGTTATTCTTTGTTTTCTTATTTAATAAATAGGTACTCGTACTCTCAATTCTAAACAAGAGTTGAGTAAGAAAGGCAGACTAAGAAGATTCTATTTGAGGAGAATCTATATTTTGGAGTATCAAAATTTAATGGCATATAGTGGTAAAAAAGACTCCTCCTATATTGTAGAAAATATGTATAATACATCAACTCGATGTATTTATCTGTCCCCTTAAAAGCAGAGCATGTAAAAATGTTGGTCTAGCTAATACAATTTGTAAACATTGAACAATTATGCTTTGAGTACGATTTTTGGAGGCCATGGCCCAGGGTGCGCAGTACTGGCTGCATTAACCGTCGCCTGCAAGGACGTCCACCTGATCCGCTTTCCGACTTTATGGGCGACGGTGCCCTTTATAAATAAATTCTCCAGCGCAATCGTCGGAAGAAAAGGCGAAAAAAAACGCACGCCAGACAGGCGGGGATAAATGCATGGATATTTGCTACTTTTTGTTTAAATACTCGAATCTGTGGCCTTTTTTTTGAAGCCCTTGTGGCGGGGCACGGGGGGGCTTATCTTTTATGTTAAACATGTTTGCTGGCATGTCAAGGCGTAGAAAACGAAAGAAAACTGTCAATGGTTCCGTGGCTTTTTTGCCCTTTTCAATTTCGAGCATTACATTTAATGGCATCATCTAGCTTACGCACCAGAAACGGGTTTGCCGGCCCGGCAATTGAACCCCGGGGTCCGGCCCCCAACAAAATCAAAATCAAAATACAAAAAGATCCAATAAGAAAAACAAGAGAGAAAACGGCAAAAAACACAAAAGCTTTGGGCGTGAGCCGAGCGAAGATTTCTGGGCTAAAAATATATATGCAGATGCTGGAGCCCGATTTTCATTAAATGGTCAAGAGCTCACTTAAAGAAAGTGTGCCCAAATTATAAGAATTTCAAGATCATCAACGACAAAAATAAATTCAATTGAAAGGGATATAAATATGCTTAAAGTTAGAAGCCCTGGTGAAAACAATTCTTCTGACAAAAATAACATCTTTAATTTCCTGATTTACTTGCCAAAATTCTATAAGAATTTGCTGAAAATCTGTGCTATTTATTTGTTTATATTAGCATTACTGACCACAGACTTCTATGGTCTCCGATTCGTTGTTTTCCTTATATACGGTGGTATAGATTACCCAATTTCAGATACAGTATTATTCTGTAGAGTTTCTTTGGCTTGGGGTTGAATAGAGATGACTGTAGTGTTTTGGGTAGTGTAATTTTATGCATTCCCATTTTGATTACCCAGCATTTTCTAGCCGCCGCTCATCGGGCTAAATGATATAAACAAATTGATTTGCCCATCGCAAAACAATCAAGACCACGAAGTAGGAGAGCCGCCAATATATTCCGAAATATTTTAGTAAATATTTTCATTTGGTGTTGCTGGCGCTGGCGCTGGCGCTGTCGCGGCTGCTGCGTTTTGTTTAGCCTTTTGGCCATTGACTTTTTTGCGGCAGTAAAGTTGGCTGTTTAACGAGCCGCCGTTATCGTTTCGCAGGGCGCATCTGGTCCGGGGGGCATAAGGAAACGGCAGTAATTGAAATTTTATTTCTCATAACTTTATGAATAACATATGGATATTCGGTTATCGGATGTTTTCGTTTCGTTTAACGCCCCATAAAAGCGCGCACTTGCCGACGAGGAGGACCCTCGATTGATCGCCTATCCGATTAATTAGATGTTCGCCTTTGATTACCAACGTAATTAGGCGTGAGGGCTTGATTTTTAATTGGGCCGCGGAAATCAATAAGCCACCTGGGCGTCAAGGGCCAATGGGAGAGCGATGAGAGCAAAAAACCGATTAAGCTGCAGGATGCACTGGAACCACTGAAACCGGAGGCCGGATGAAGACGCAGCACGTCCTTCGTTCGGCGGGGCGACCGACACGACAGTGTTTACCATAATTGCCGATGGCCAAATTAAAATGTTCGAAATTTCGAGCGACGACGGCAACGGCAACGGCAATGGCAGCGGCGATAAATTGAAAGCCCTGCATGAAATTAAGTTGTAAATTAAGCAAATTGCAGGCAGCCCACCAATGGTGCTTTATTTACATTGCGTGCGATTATTTTGTTGTGCAACAACCCGGCCAAATGAAGTGCAAAAAAGTCATGTTTTTCAGGCACTCCATCAAATTATGCAACCGAAACGAGTTAATGCGAGAGGGTGCCAAAAGACAGGGGGGCCCTTGAAAAGGATTTGGCAGGCCGCAAATAAGCTGTCATTTAAAATTCAGCTCGAATGGCTCGAATTGAATTATTTCTTCCGCCGCCCGTCAGTTTCATTTTTTGGCACCCGGATGACTAATAAAATAAATCTATGAATTGTTAAATTAATTAGCAAACAAACCAACTGGCAAAACCCACACACGATCGATGACAAATCACAGACAATGGTACCTATCGATACGCATTATAATAATCGCCATTATCAATAATATTTTGGCGCAAGTCACGATTCTGTAAGCGGCATAACAAATTGTCAAGTTCCTTGGCTTGTCGCTCGGTTGCGCGGGTTCTTAAAAATATTCAACTGATTTGCAAATTGGAACTGTCGAATGTAAATCGTCTTATTCGTTTATTTGTTCCCCCGCTTCGGCGTCTTAATTGCTTTCCAAAAGTCGCACTAATTGGTTGGGGGCCAGAAGAAATTTTTACCAGAATTTGGCACAAAGAAATAAATCTGGAAAGGAATTCTTTTTGTTTTGCCCACAGAGCTGGCTCTGGCCTAATGGCTGGCAGATGATGGCCAATAGCTCCGTTTTATAAGCCCATAAAATAAACATAAATTAGTTTGAGCCACACACTTGTAGGTGGCTGTCAATCGGGAATCAGCGTTTGCAGTGAGCGAAACAATGGGATCGTTTCCCCCTAAATTTAGAATGCCATTTTAAATTAACAAGCAGGAAATTCGAATCCATATCATTTCGAGGAAGTTTCCAAGGAGAAGATGATGCAGTATACATATGATTTGTTCTAGTGATGGTTGGGCTTAAGATTTCAACTCTTGCCATGTAGTTTTGGGGTTTGCCGTGACTCACCTCCTTTTTTGTCACTGTACAAGTTCATTGCTAGATCGAGGTGATTTGATATCGATCGTCCGCCGGGCCCTCTTCAGGCATTGCAATCACGTAGTCAAACACGAAAAGCATGGACCTGGCATGGACCCCAAACATGCGTAAATTTTATAATGAAACAGAAAAGAGAAGGCTCCGCGGCGATTGATCGCCGATCGATCGCAATCAATGCTATCTGCCCGCGCACTCAAGGCAAGAAAAATGTGTCATTGTGCCAATTGAGTGGTCCCGAAACCGCAAATGAATCAAACGACTTGGCCAACAAACAAATGCCACAATTAAGGCCGTAGAACATCCAGCTTGGGCCCGCAGTTATTTCCGTTTTCGAAATTTCTTTTGTTCTGGCCAAGCGATTTATGGGCCAAAACTGCAGTGACAGGCGTGAGAATATCTCGGCTTGAAAATCAGGTAACTCGAGAGCTCAGCTGTGCATCCTGGCCTGACTTTTGGTATTTCAAAAAAGAAGTGTTAATCGAAAGCTGCTCCACGGCCTCGGCGAAGGTCAGTTTTCGGTTTCGGGTTTCGTTTTCGTTGGCCAAAAGGGCAGAAGATCGGCCAAGACCAGCTGATGGCTTGTTTTATGCACCGGGAGAAATTGCATTTAATAGACAATTGAGTTACCTTCACCGCGCCCCCAAAATGCATAGAAAGTTTGCGATGAAAACGAAAATGAAAAAGCCTTGCGCAACAATTACAAAACACTGAACTCTTGCTTTCTTTCGCATCAAAAAAGGCAGAACCGCCAACGTGAGGCCCATATTTTCGGGGCTTGTCTACATATCAAAAAGCCATGAGTTGCCATAATAAATACACAGGTAAGTATATTATTTCTTGTTAATTTTGTTGACGCTTTTGAGTCATTGGCGGGCAAAGTCTTTTGTATTGTTTAGTCAGTTGCTCAGCTAATTGAAATGCACAAATGCCGTGTGGCATGGGGCACATAAAACGCCCCGTAAGCCCCGCCACATTGTAGCGGGTTCTATTAACTGCACATTCTCCACTCTTTTCCCCGATTTCCCCCCTCATTTTCCATCGGCTTTTCAGTATGCCAGTCGCGTATCTTTGGCATTCGGGGTTAATTCGGTTGTTTGAATGGCGGGGGCAGGAGGATCGTCAGATTCGATCGGGAGACTCGGATTCCTGGGCAGGTGCATTTGCTGGTTAAGTGTCGCTGAACTGGTGCCGATTTCATGAAGTGTATTTTGTTTACTTTTATGTGACATTACTCCGCCTGCTGCTGCCTTTTGTACGCATTGCATGCATCAAGGCGTAATGATCTTTGTTCTCTTTCTTGCCTTATTTATATTTAAACAATTTATAAAAAAATATTTGAGGTCAACAAACAATTGGTTTACCTATATACCTCAATTAGGATCAACTAATACATTCAAAAATTGGGGTAGATTTCAAAAACTTTGGGATAGGCACAACAATAAATGATTAATTTTAGGCTCAGTTTTGATCACATTTTTTTTCGTCCCTAGAAAATTTGATTGGAAATTTTAACTTCCTTATGATAGTAACAAATTTAAATGATTTCCACAGAAACATTAAAATATGACTTGCTTATTTTGATCACTGTTTTCTCTTGTCTGGTCTTTTATTTAACTCTGCTTACCATCCACTTGGCAAAAAAATAATCACTTAAAACATAGTTTCCACATAGCTGGAGCCTTAAACTTGAACTCGCTGGAATTACCTGGATTGTTTCGTGTAATTTCTGTAAGTTGTTTTCCACTTAAGCGACACAAATTGCTGGCACTCGAAAATGTTCACACACAACCAGAAAAAAAAACACGCAGGAGACTTCCACAAAAGGTTTTGAAATTTTAATTTGAAAAATTCCAAAAATTCGCAACTGGCAATTTGAGTTTGCGGCGAGGTTATGGACGATTTCCAAGGGAATTTCCTGAGGGGCGGTGGGCGTGGCGCGTGCCGGGCGGTGTATTGGGATGCGTGTTTTTGGGGCGCGTGCTTTGCGCTTGCGCGGCGGCGAGGTTCTGAGTTCGCTTGCCGCCCGACGATCGCATTTCAACGCTTTCAGCAGCGACGTCCGTAGCGCCAACAGCGCCGGCAGACAACAACAACAACAAATAAAAAAGACTACCAACAACAACAACAACGGGAGCAACAAATACAGCCGCAACAACAAACACGCTTCCGAGTCCCGTCTTGTTTTAATTTTTATATTGTTTTTTTTTGCTTTACATGCAGTGCGTAGTGCGTTGGCGTCGCTGCCGACGTCGCTGTCTTGTCACTGTTCAAAACAATTGTGTAACTTAGGGATTTGCTTAAAAATAATACACATAAAAACTACATAAACGCCAAAGAATACTACCAACTCTTGACTCTTTTAACATATCAAATAATTTAACAAATCAGTGATTAACTTGAATACTTTAAATTGAGGCTATTAAATAGGTATACAAGGATAGTATTATAATTCTACAACTAGTGCTAAAACGTGTAGAAAATGTGTAATGCCAAAGAACACTTCCTTTTTTAGGTATTTCATATAACTACAGATCTCTTATTACAGTTGAATACTTCTATTTGAGCCTTTTAAGCAGTGTACGGAGAATTATAATAAAATATGACTGGTACTTATATATTAAATATTGTAGGCAATATAAAAACAGCATTATTTCTAAAGAAAACTACTTTCTCTTAATAATGCTTAATGCTTTTAAGATATTTAAACTACCTTTACAAATCTTCTTGTACATTTAAATACCTCAATTTGAGTCTCCTGAAACTAATACTAAAATGTTACTAATATTACCTGCTTTCTCTGCTTTTTCCGAGTGTGCTGTAGACTTGTTTTAGCGTTTTGCTTTTCAAGTTCTAGGACTTCTTTTGCTTTGCTTTGGTAGATACAACAGCCAACTAGCTATATGCAACTTGCAATACGCAAATGCTGTTGCTGGCAAAGGAAGCCCAAGAGGCGCTTCTTCTATTTCCCCCTAAAAAAATATATATTTTTCCAGAGCTCATAATATAATAAACATTGTCCAAACGACATACTTGAGATAATTACTT
Source organism: Drosophila ironensis (assembly GCA_021223825.1). Taxonomy (NCBI): domain Eukaryota; kingdom Metazoa; phylum Arthropoda; class Insecta; order Diptera; family Drosophilidae; genus Drosophila; species Drosophila ironensis. The sequence continues at coordinate 348,201 of JAJJHQ010005124.1, forward strand.
CGAAAACACGGCAGCGCCTGAATAATTGGCTCTTTTTCAAGATTACCCGGGGCGCCGAGTTATTTCCGTAAGCCAACTCAACGAAAAGTGGCTGAAAAATTTGGGTCAAGGGCGTAGATTTGGGGGTTATAAGTTCCCCAAAAAATCTGCAATATAACCTGCAAGGTACTGCAACAAGACCCCGTCTATACCATAAAATGCCTCAAATGAAAATAGAAAATTGAGAACCCCCTTGAAATTTTCCAAGCCACTGCCCATGGATTGCGTCTCATTTGTGTCACCGAAAAGGTCTAGACTCCAGAGCCAGATTTTGATTTATGTCGTCCACTCTGAGTGCTGAATATGAAATCAATAGATCGATTTCGGGCTCTTTTCGCTTGCAAATTGAAATCGTGACTTGAAGCTTTAGATAAGACATGGCCCAAATGTAATTGGTGGGACAAGAAGAACAAAATAAATATATATACACGAGTATATATACAATATAAAAAGAGCTAGAAACCCCACAAAAAGGCGAACAAGCTTCTATTTCGGGGAAGTTCAACGAACTGAAAGTTGGATTTTTAAGATTTATAACTTTTTGAAGTTAAATAAATCTCTGTAACATATATGATATACTCATTAGAGAAACAAATTTAGAAATTTCACAAGTCTTTGTAAAATGGTTAATACAATCGTGACCTTAAATTTTAAGATTCCAAACGTATTACTTACCATATTTGATTCAATGGAATTTTTGGAAAAAAACTGTAAAACTATTTTGATGGTTTTTATAATAACAATTATTATAAAAACTTAAAAATAATGAGAAATATTTTATTCGAATGACTTAGACAACGTTTGACATAACTTTTGAATCCAAAAACTTGAAATAATTTTCCGATAATTTTTTGAAAGCAACCGCCTTGGTTTTGTATAACAGTTGTGAGAATAACATTTTCCCCCGAACAGCTGATGGGCAATTTTCCTCTTCTCCGTGCCGAGAGCGCTTTTCCAGGGCGCAGGACCCGGAGAAAGTCAGAGAAACCGGGAGAATCCGAATCTAGGCGGCTTTTCGCATGAGAGAGGGAGTAAATTTCCTTAATTCATGAATTTTCTCGCAGCTGAACGAAATTCCAGAGCCACGTTTTTCCCGGCTCCCCATGGCAGTGATTCCGGTTGCGTCCTCGTCTCCGGCAGGACTCCCCCCATCCACACATCCCCATGCCCCTCGCCGTGTCCTGCGAAATTTCCTTTCGTTACGCTCCGTTCGATGAATGATTAGGTAAACAACAGCGTGATCCGGAATACGGATTGCTTTTGGCCGAAATTCAATTTAATTCGCAGCCATTTCTCACGAGCCGTAGCAGCACTTTAATTGTCTGGAAAGATTCCCGGAAAACTCGGCCAACTTGCATTTTAAATTCACTTGAAATCCATCATCAAACATTCTCGCTTTCGCTTTCACTTTCGTTTTGGCTTTGGTTTTTTTTTTTTTTGGTGTTGCCTTAGCATTAGCATACTTAGCCCGGCCCAAGCACATTACACATACGCACCGTTGGCTTCGCACTTGCACCTCTGGCCCCAAAAATTTCACCAGAGCGGCGGCCCCGGCCATATAGTCAGGGTTGCCTCCATTCACTGGCAATTTACATGCTTTATTCGAGTAATTTAATTGCAAATGTCCCATTAGTGGCAAAGTGAAGAGGGGGTGGTTGGGCCTTCCAGGGCGGGGGGAGAGTCCTTGAGCGGGGAGGGGAGGGCGAGTGTGGGTGTGGGTGTGGGTGTGGGTGTCCTGGTTAGATTGTTGCCGCGCTTAGCTGGCCAATGTTAATATATTCTCGGTACAGTGGGGTGAATTTAAATGGGATTGCAGCGGCCAAATTGGAATATTTTGGCCTACACTTTGATGCGGCTAGAGTGCTACGAAATTCTATTTAGTGTTTGATCTTGTTGGGTGCTTCTAGTTATTGCTTGTTACTAGAGATTGCAAGGATCTATTGCTGCAATTGCTGACTTATAAAACACCTAATTCTTATGTTATGTTTCACTGGGAAACAGAGAGTTTTCTGGGTCCGTGAAGCTGTGGAGTCCAAAACTGTGCTCCAGAATATCCCATAACATTTCCATAAGTTATTTAGCTTTAGACTTAGCTGGAGCAATTACTTTGCCGTTGTTTAATCCCCGTTTTAGCCGCTGCCACTGTGCCCGCCTGCGAGTGCTGGCCTGCACCCGAAGAGGGTCTAAAAGTGGGGGGGTTACCAAATGGCTTAAAGAGGTGTTTTACAGATGCGGGATATGCTAGACGCAGTGAGTGCTGTTCCCTGCCCCGCCAGCCCCTCGGCTTTCAGCGTTTCTCTACTGTTCTGCAGTTTTGTTGGTGTGACATTTCTTGGTTTCGTAAGTGTCATTAACATAGCCAAGCAACCGCAAAAAAGCACAAAATGCATCTCTAGAAATAAGCAGAAGCAAAGGCAGAAGCCTGAAAAAAATGCAAAAAAATAGAGGTTAAAAAATGCAGAGAGAGCACACACAAATAGGAAAACAGTAGCCGGAAAAAACACAAGGCTACACCGAAGAAAAACTATTCAAAGTACTCCCAACCAAGACTGGTTGGTAATTAGAAGCTGTTTGGTCAAAACAAAAGGGCCCATCAATGGAGGGTCACTGAAATTTCTGGCACTGCAGTTTTTTATGTGCTTGTGACAGGCTAAAACTAACAACAACAGAGCGAGTGCACAAAAAAGCAAACAAATAGGAACCAAAAAGGACGCAGAACCCAGAAACAACAGAGGGAAAATAATAAATAAAAGTGTCACATAAAATAAGGCAAAAAACGGGCGGACGGCGATTCCCCGGGATGGCTAGGGTTTGGGCTTGTAAGGCATTTAGCGATGCAAAAGTGCTCATCTCTCGACCCCGTGAACCTCACAAGCATCCGGCAAAATGTTACTTAAATAGGCCAAGCAAATACGAGATACAGAGACCGACCTACCGCTGCCACACAGAGATTACCCCAAAGTGCTGACATTTATGACTCGAGATACAACACTTTGGGCGGAGAAAAGTACTGATTTGATCGGCAAAAAGAGATTAAACTTCAGCCATGATTACGTGGACTACTCGTATTAATAAATGGTTTCTTTTGTCGGTTAACCCTCCTTTCACAAAATACAGCAGGTTCATTGAACTGTCCCGCCCGTTTAACCCCCGGCCAGTCGGCAACCCCTCCTACTACGTCCATAAAAAACGTTGCAGGGTGCCGGGCCGAAAATGAATTCCCTCCCTAAAACCCGATCGAAATAGAAAACCATTTGAATTTAGTGTGCAAATTTATTTATGACAATGCCATAATCATTCGAGAATCTATCGAAAGTTGCGCGCATCTTGGCGTTGATTGTGTTGATTGGCGATCGTTAAGGGCAATTTTCTTACCGAGCCATCATAAAACAAAACGCCGAACGATCGACAAAACTGTCATAATCTAGTTATGATCTCCATATCCAACAAAGCCCCACTACACACCACAAACCAATCGAACCCTGCATGCGGTCCGTAAAAAAGGCAACAATCAAATCAAAATCAAAATCAAATCGATGAATAATTAAAACTAGATGAGGCCCCCTTTCGATGCTTGCAGAAAATATATGCAAGAATTTGTTAGCTGTTTGTGGGAGTCGAATTTAAGCTAAATATTACACCTTAATAGTTCGTTTAAGCGAACCAGTATAGTGATCCAAAAGTGTTTGGAAGCCATAAACTCGTTGTGCAGCATCACATCAAAAGCCCATCAAACTGTACCCGAATTGAGCTCTAAAAACGCGAAATTCTGAAAGGGTAATTGCGCCCGGAATCGCCGCTGTACCCGTCGTACCCGTCGTACCCGTTGTGCTCGCCACTCAATTGCTAATTGGCATTTTCCAATGGCCATTACAATTAGTACACAATCACCTGACGCGTATTGTTTTCGTTCTGTGCGGCATCCATGACCGATAATTGTGCATGTGTCAAATTTCAGCTAATCGATTAATCGTCTTTTGTCCGCTTGTCCGGCTGTCTGCTTGTCCGTCCGACCGGCAGTTTGTCCGCCTGGTTTTAGGGTGTGCGAACATTTGGCAGTCTGTCATTCGGTCATCCATTCAATCGGTCATCCGCTGAAGGTTTCTGACTACCGAAATACTACCGAACGAACACATCCCCGGCCCGATGTCATGCACAAATTTAGAGGCTTATACGTGTATATGGCGGGGTACTTTTTGTTCTGCCACCGCGTTCGGTAGGTATTTTTTGTGCCCTGTGCGGTTTTTTATTCGTAAACATTGTTTTTGTTTAGCTGCGCGCCTTTGTTGCTGCGCTTTTGAAATGCGTGCTTTTTTTTTGCCCTCTAATATTGTTTTCAGCATTTGTTTACTTTGCTGGATTGGCTTTTGATTAGGCTGTCAAAGGTGGCGGTGAAAATGGTGGGGTCCGTGCGGCCCGTGCGGCCCGTGGGGCCTGTGGGGCCGGTGGTGTTGGTTCATTCAAGTGCATTCAACCTTTTGCTTTCTGTTGTGGTTATCGATGTCCAAACTAATTGTCGCTTGGATTTCAATCAGCCAGTTGTCATTGAATAATGAGGATATTTACGGCAAGAATGCGGACTTGATTCTTGATTTTTGTCGGGTTTCTAATTGCCTAATGGGAGTGCAGGTTAATCTATTTAAGGCGACACAAAAGAGTCAAATTAGTTGGGTTTCAACTGGTTAATTGGGAGTAGAAGGAAAGTGGCTAATTTCACCAGGGATGGTGAACTCTCAAAGGTGTTTAGTGTCAGAATTTATGCATAAACATTCTACTGCTGGCCTGAAAATCCGATTGTTTATGGCCCAGAGCCGTGGGGTCGTTGGTGTGATTTATATCGCCAACAGTGTGATCCCTGCTTAAGCACCTTTGGCAGCAATTAATTGCTAATAAAATCATTATAAACCAATGACTGCATTAATTAAATAATAAGCAGAAGGCGACGAGCCGTTCGGATGCATCGAGGACTCCGCATCGACGACACCGCCGGTGGCGGCAATTAAAGTGAGTGAATGAACTTGGCCAAAACATCGTGGGCCTCTGGCTTTTGGTCATTAATAAGCCCGTGTCAGCGTCGGGTCATTGTTATTCTTATAAACAACAATCGGGCCGCATGTTGTTTTCAGTAGCCAAAGCTGATGCTGTGAACCGGGGGCGGCTCTGCCACGCCCAGCGGCGTTTGTTCACACCCTTTTCAATGCCAGCTAAAGCAACAACCAAACAACCAAACAAACAAACAACCGGGCAAACAAACGCTTGTGCTTCCTGATTGTCAGGTGGATTAATGTTAGTGAGTTTAAGGCTATTTAAGGCTATAATTTGGAAGTTTTTGGCTGCGAAAACAATCCCAGGAGAGGCAACACATTTATTTTAATATACCTATACATATATAGAACAAAATATATTAAATATATTGTGGTATTATTCAAGTTATTTGAATCAATAATTTTATACAACTTCCCAGGCAAATTTCCTATTAGAAAAACCTATAGCTTCCTTTGACTACTTCTATATTGTGAAATAAATTTTAAAATTTGAGCTGTTTCATGTAAATATTTAAAGCTAAATAAATTTGACGTTCTTTTGATACTTTTACATGTCGGGCTTGGCAGAGGCAACCATTTTGACATTGCCTGTGCTTCTTGAAAAAAAAGCTGCTTCTTGGCTTAAAAGCTGCTATAACTTGAAATCTGGCGCCACCTTGTGGCTCTTTATGGCCCCGGAAGGCGATACTAAATATTTTCTTTTAAAAAATTGCCTAGAAACAATTATTTGGATTATGCAAAATTAAAAAACATATTTAAACATATTACGAATTATAAAAGAAAAAAAATGTGTTTTATTTCTGATGATTACCTTGATTTTTCTTAAGACTACGTTGTTTTTTAGGGTTAGTAACTTTGTAATCATATTGTTTAAGCTATGATTTGTATATTTAATTCAGGTTTTAATCCCCCTTAAACTTTGCCACTTATTTATTGTTAAGCGTTGGCCTGTCACAAAAACTAAAAGCTACTATAATGAATCAAAAGTGGGCGGTGCCCTTCGCGGATTAATTGCCAGTGACCAGAAGTGACCTGGCAATAATTAGCAGTTATCAAATTTCACCTGAAACTGGTTTAAATCTACAATTTACAATATTTTAAACACTTTGATTACCTGTGAAATTGATCGGGATTGCTGCGCTGCAAGTACTGCGATTGAAATGTGATACCGGCGTGTAAATTTATTCCCCATCTGCTAACCGCAAAAGGATTAAATATTTACCATCTGCGGGTCAAGGCATTTAAAAAAAAAAATGTAAATAACTCTTCCCGGGTGGGCGGTGCGTGTTTGAGTGGGCGTGGTCCTGTCTTTGCCAGCAGCACTCAATATTTTCCAAAAAGAAAAATGAGGGATCAACAACGATGAATATGTGAAAAGTGGCAGGAAGTAGCAGCAGCAGCAGCAGCAGCAGCAGCAGCAGCAGCAACAGCAACAGCATCATAAGCGGCGGCGAATGGCAGGTGGGCGGCAGGTGGGCCCGTGGGCGTGGCAGTTGGGTTTACGAACAAGCACGCACTCGCATAAATGTCGCTACTTTGCGCCCAAATGTCTGTCTGTGGGTGTGGCGGGCTCTTTTCCACTGAATTACAATGCAAGTGCTGGCGAGCAAAGTGAGTAAAGTGCAACGGCAGCCGCAACTGCATCATGGCGGGGGGTGCGGGGGGAAGGATTAGGGGGGGAACCTCATTCTTCTAAAATCAGCCGCATATTCCCGGCCAATGCAGCGGCAGGCGGGCCCATGCCCTTCAAACTTTTCAGGGTTTACATAAAACTTGGGGTCCCAACTGCGGGCGCAAATTGTGAGATACCTTGTGTGAAAGTTTACAAATATATAAAATTGCAAGTTTAAAATCAATTCTATAAGAATTCCCAATGCTATTGATAATTGTTTGCAGGCAACGCGACCAGCCTAGAGCGCGTTGTGTTCTAAAAAATAAGTTTTAGAAGTTCACAATTTGAATACAATTTCCATTTATTTAGTTGATCAAATTTGTGTTATTGGCGGAGATACTCGTACTTCCCTTGGAAACCACAATATGAGTAACTCTAGGTTCGTTGCCATGGAATGGCCGTGGAAATTGTGCTGCCTGGACCGGACCGGACCGGACCGGCGATGTTGAACAACTGGCTTTGGCACCTGCCTCGTCTAGTTGGATATCTGACTGCGGGGCGGCGGCATAATTGGTTGCCACATGGGGCAGACAGGCTGGATCTGTGTGGGCGGCATTTGCATTGTCTTTGGGAGCCACGGACTGTCCGGATTCACGAGGCCATCGACCATCAAAAGGATAGCGTTCTACAAATCGAATTACAAGCAACATACCTGGGCAAAATGGCAAAATTTCGTTTCGGCTAGTTGGTTTTGGCTTTTCCTAATTAAATTTCTGATTACCGGTGGAGCTGGCGAAGCATTTAAATGGCTTATAAAAGGCGGCGCCATCGCTTTCATGTTCCATGGCGTATGATTGTTGTTCGCTTTAATTGTTGTTGATTTTGTGTGTGCCGTCGGTTGGCGGGGCTTTTAACTGCTTAAATTGATACAATTAAGTGCCTTTTGGGGCTGCTTTATTTGTATTTATTCGCATTCTTTATTATTTTTCGCCTTTTTCCTTACCATTTTCCAGCACATCCCATTTCTCGGAGGACTTTCTGTTGGGCTCTTCGCCGCGCGCTCCCCCGGCACTTTATTTATGTGCCAGGATAACAATAAGTGAAGTGTTTGCCCTTTGGGCAATGGCCTGCACAGATTTTCAGCGCCGTTCGTTTTCCCTTTGTCGAGCCTTAATGCTAATTTATGCCGCCTACAGGTCCTGGGTGCCTCGGTGCCTCGGTGCCTGGGTGGCTGGGAATTTGTCACGTGTCGCACTCAATCTCACGAAACGGGAATCCCCCGCAAAACGAAGCGAATCGATTTGAATCGAATCGAATCGCGTGTCGGATTTCGCACCAGGAAATCAAATCGAAATTGATCGACGACACAATGGCATGCAATCGCGGCAAACGGGTTAGGGGGGGGCTACGAGTGTCCGCCTAAATCACCGGCCCAAATGCAACATACGCCAGCGTCGCAGAATGATAATTGATTCGGGTCGAGAATCATTTACAAAATTTGGTTAACAATACGAACGGCCGCACGAGCCGCACGCGAGCTCTGCATCCTGTTGGCTTGCATTTTGCCATTTTTCCATTTCCCATTTTCCGTTTCCCGAAATTCCCGCCAACGCGCTCCGTTCGACGAATTTTTGGCGCCCTTGGGCGCGCGGTTGGCCAAACACTTTTTGGCCAAATTACATTCACAGCCGCATTTCCGGGTGGAAGTCCGCGAGGAGCGGGAGTGGCAATTGTCATTTTCGGTTTTTGGGGCCCAAAACCAGGGCCAATTACTTCGACACCGTGGTTAACTCGGCCCAACTCCAAATTAGCCGGAAATAAAAATCCAAAAACGGGCATTTTGTGATACTATTGATTACGCAGAAGAAAGCTAAATAAATTGCGCAATATTCTTCTTTAAACTGCTCTTAAATGCCTGCAATGGGGACTGTGCAAAGTTCAACCCTTTGGCATAGGATCTCCAACTCCTCCGATAGCACCACGGTGCGTATACGTAATGCCGCCCTATTCTCAATTCCTAATGGCCAGTGGCGTTTGGCGCCTAATACTCGGGACTGAGCAGCGAAAAGGAGGCTCTGCGTCTGCTTTTGTTACATTTAACTAATGCATTGTGCCTACTCATAATGCTCGCATCCAAGCCGCCATTCTGGACATTCGGTAACACAGATGGACACAAACGGACAAACGTCCGGACAGGCGGACGGACAGATGTATAGCACCACGACGGGAGGTCGTTGTCCTAACATCCGTACAGTGGAACTGAACTCTAATAAATGGTGGAAAAAGATGGCCAGGGGATGAATTAAAAACTAATTGTTAAACAAAGTTAAAAGAAATAAAGTTCCCAGGACTTGCCTTTGAGCAATCCTTACATTTGCATATTACGTATGCGCAATGTGCGCCGATGCAACTTAATTGGAAAGCAAACCCACTGTAATGACAACTGGACAGCAGCAAATCCTGCTCCGGCCAAATGGGCTCCCTTATATTGCCTTTGCCCACACTGCGTGGGTTTTGTCGGTAACAACGCTTCCATTTTGCCATCATTTGGAGTCTCCCTCCTTTTGGATTCCCCGCCATTCAGCATTCACCATTTGCCTTCATTCATTTCAATTTTAATTTACAATTATTGGCTGCTCTTTGGGGGCTTTATTTGCAGCGTGTTCATAGAGGAAAAGGATCCCGAACAACGGGCAAGGAAAGGAGTTGCGCCCAAAGGGTTCGTAGCCTCGCAAAAGTTTTGCCGCTTCATGACAATTCCTCTTCCCAAAAAAAAAAGAAAACAGTGAATACCGAAAACAGAAAAAGGGGCCAAGTACATGACCTAAAAAAAAGAAAATCCAAGTTGGAAACAGAAACAGACTGGGAGCCCAAAAAATGTTCAGACTTTCACGATGGCGGCGGCAGTTTTGGTTCGAAGGTCCTCGTTGTCCTTGTCGTGTTTTTTAACAAACATATCATTGATATTTGCGCTGGGCATTGTCAATGTTGTTGGCGCTGCTTTTTATACCAAATACCTTACGGTACAAATGGTATATTAAGTTTGTGCAATGTATGTAACAGGCAGAAGGATCAACTCGGCTGTTGCTGATCAAAAATATATATACCTTCTAGGGTCGGAAACGCTTCCTGCTCCCTATACATTTGTACCTTAAGGTACATGGTATAAAAAGTAATTTGTCGCACCAGCAAATTAGACCAGAAAGATGTATAAGGGTCCTACTTCACCTTAGACCTACATGATCAGATGGTAAATAAAAAATCGAGGCCACCTTTAAGCGGAAGCTTCAAAGATTCCATTGGTTTTAATAATTATAAAAAAAAAGGGTAAAATAAAAAGATTCTTGTAAAAAAAAGGGAGTTTCTTGTAAAAAAAAGAACCGAAAGTGACATAGTAGTACAGTTTAGATGGTAAAAAAAATCGAGGGTTCAAACCTCAAAGCGAAGTGCCATTGGTTTTGATAATTATAAAAAAAAGGGTAAAGTAAAAAGTATATTAAATGGTATATTAACTTACATCTCCAACCCCATAATGAATATATGTATTCTAGACTTCAGTTCCAGATAATGACTTGGAACATTCCATTGGTTTTTAAAATTATAAAAAGGGTAAAGTAAATATTTTTTAATAAAAAAAAAAAAAATTGAAAAAAAATAAAGTAATAATTAAAAACGGGAAGGCAGTGGTGGCAGTGAGGTAAGCGGGAGATTAAGGCGAAAGTGCAGAACCCATAGATGGAATAAAATTACAAATGTATGACGAGGATGTTCTCTTTACCATTGTCAATTAAAAAAACGCTTAAAAATAGGAAAAAAAAAAAATAAGTAGTGGAAGAGCAGTGCCAAAAAAAAAAAAAAAAAATAAAATTAACTTAATATATTTACAGTAAAAAAAATAAAAAAGACGACTTCTCCGCTCGAGGGCGGAATGAACTGTGAGGATTAAATGCATGGCTGTTCAGAGGTGTACTTTGATGGGCAAATGTAGAAACGCAGTTGTCGAATTTTGGCCCTTTTTAAGATTGGAGCACTTGGTCACACAGTTTTGGCAGTTTAAATTTTTTTTCGATAACGGTTTGGCATATGTCGGCCAGTTTTTGTCCGAATTCAGAGATCCACATCTTAAACTCTTCGTGGCGAGTCCAATTATCGATCCCAATCACTATGCCGTTGCCGTGCCCATATCTTCTATATTTATTATCCGATTTGGATAATAACTTTTTTCCTCTAGTTTCTTAAAATGTATTTTTCGTGTCAAGAAAGCAAATATTGTGAAGGCGTGGCGTTCTGTCAGATTCAGCGAATCTATGGTAACATACATGGTATCTCGTTGTCGAGAAATCTCGACCACAGCGTTTCTATTTGTTTTCGGTGTTTTTGGCGCTGCCGGGCGGCTTGTAAATGAAACTTTTTGCTCAACGACATTGAAAGTTGCGAGGGGCCTTCAATTTGAGTTGCCAACAGAAACTGCCGCCTGGCCTCCCCTTTTTTGCAACTAAAATCCGAAAAGGACGAAGTGAGGCCGGTGGCAGGGATGAAGAAACAGAAGGACCCGGGCCCCCAGTCACAGTCACAGTCGTAGTCACAGGTGGCGGGTAAATCTTCTTTGCGGAATGAGAAACGGCGGAGCGGGCGGCTGGTACTTTGTTGAACAAGTTGAAATGGATATTTCAATTGTTAAAACGATTCAGGAAAAGAGTAAACAAATTAAGTAATTCATGATAAATTTGTAACTTTCTTGGCCCATGATTATTACAACGGAGGGCCAGAAGGGTCAGAATCCAAGGGCCCGGGAAGGGGTTAGGTAAACACAAAGCCAAAGTTGAAGAAACGCTTAAGTGAAATTCCGGAAAAACTAAGAAATCTTTGGGGGAATGGAAAAGGCAAATTAAGCAAAAAGAAAATGGGGTAACTGCTTTAAGTTGAAGGGATGCCGGCAACAATTAAAATACTCCCAACTACATTGCATTTGGGGAAACCAAGACTGCTGAGGTTGGTGCACTTGCACCTGCAATCTTTGTGCTGTGCGAATTCCTGTTGCAGCTTCTTGATTCCGGCGCTGAACCGTAAAAAACCAAAAGTTGAAATTGATGAAGCCACTGAGCAGAGGGTGCCACATCCCACACACTCTCGCTCTGCCCCGAAATGTTGCAGTTCGCCTTCTCATTATGAACCGGGCACCGGAAAGCGACTGGGCATGACCCAAAGGACTGGCACCTTTTCCCCCCAAACTTTCGTCCTTATTACACATTCCTTTGCTCCGTCAGGGATCCCATGGAGCCCCCCTCTTCTGGGCGACGCCCCAGCCTCAAGGCTGCCTTTGGTCCGGTTTTTGGTCTTGCTCAGTTTTGCGTTCCCTTCAACTATACTCGTATATACTTATTTTTTTTTCGGTTTCATTTCAACTTTTGGGGTCCTTGGAGCCGCATGTGTGGGAGTGGGTGCCAGTGGCGTCCCGGAGCCGAATAACTATAACTTAATTGTGATTATTTGCTTTAAGGTATTCCCTTTAAACTTATCTTACTATCCACTACCAAAGATCTATTTCTGCACTTCAACATGTTGTGTTTTTGAGTAAATAAATGTAAAATAATCAAAGTCTAATGTAAGCCAGCAATGCCCAACATTGGCGCTATAGAAATGCAGATTCCTGGAAAAAGGTAATATGATTTTGTTTCGGCAAACTTTTATGGGGGATCTTTATTAATTTAAAGCATACAATCCTCTTAAAAAGTATGCATTTACAAAAACTATAGAATGATCTTTGATCTGTATAAAAACTTCAAAGTTTTATGGTGTTCCAGTCCCCTTTCCTCACGCCACTGCAAGGACCCTTGTGTACGTGTCCTGGGGGTTTTCGCTTTGGAGCAAATGGTGGGGTCATGGGTGCGGGTCATACAATTAAGCGGCCGCCTGCCAAAAAAACAAATTTAATTTACGTAATTTTCAGTGAATGTCTACATCAGCTTCAGCATCAGTTTCGGTTCGGTTCGGTTTCAGTTTCGGTTTCGGTTTTTCGGTTTGTTTTCGTTGTTGCTGTTGTTTGAAGTGCGGTCGCTTTGGGTCAAAAGCGTGAGGGCAACTTTCCGGGGGTTGGGGGGGGAAGCAGCTGAATAACTACCCATTAACCCGGGCACCCAAATCCCGGCATGAGGCATGAGGCATGCGGCACCCGGCCCCCACACCCGCTGGCAAATAAATGTAAATTGTTGATTAATTTTTAATAATGCTCATAAAAGTTGAACAATGCTGTTGCGGCGACATGCGTGTGCGCTGGGCAACCCTTGACCCCGCATCCTTGCGCAAATCCCAGGCCCCAATTGCGGCTGCCTTTGGGCATCTTAATTGCGTTAATGGCCGTCGAAATGGAGACATTCTGATGCTGGCTAGGCGCCCGCTTCTTGGCGGATTCGTCCTCGTTTTGGCCCGAAATTAGCCGGCGCTTGAGTGGCTGCATTTGACGGCTTCTCCGGCTCGTTTGCGCTGCCTAAATCTGCTTACCTACCGAAAACATTGTTTGCGAAACTTTATCATACATTTGCGGGTTTCGGTGACCTCTGCGGGCTCGTTCCTAATGATGTTTGAATGCTTTCTGTAGGCAAAAGTTTCAACCCATAAACGCTTCGCTCGGCTTGGTGTGAAGCCCATTAAAGTTCATTCTTGCTTTGCATTAATTACATTTACAAACCGTCGAGGGCTTCGACGTTTCTCTAAGCATGGATAAATAATGAGAACTTAAATAATTTTAGCATTAAAATTGATGAACCAAAAGATTGCTGCTTGTAGTGGTAGATGCAGGGTTACGGGTGTGCAGGGTTGGGAATATTCCAAAATGGGACTATTTCAGACTCTGGACTTACCTGGGCTCCGGATAATGGCTGGACCAGATGCTCCGCAATCATTGTGGCCTCCAGGTGCCAATGCAAACCGCTGATATAGCACTGGGTAAAATTTTGATGCACTGCATCGCTTTGGTGCACTGCATCGGTCAGAAGGTTTAGCGGATCGTTGGATGACTTGCCGTCGCCATCAATGCCATTCGAACCCGTGATGCTGAGGCTAAAGTCCAAAAGGGGGCTCATCCAGGTTACTCCTTGTCCGTACCAGTCGATCATCGGTGGCGGAAAGCTGCGGACCCGATTCTGGATTTCCGCCTTTAGCCAGTCCAGGGATTTGATGATACAGCTGACGTTTGGAGGGAGAACTGGCTGGGATGACCTGGAAGATAAGAGGAAGAAATTGTGCTGGGTGAAGCCAAGCTCATAATAATTTTGCTTAAACGAATCCCCCGACATACTGCATCAGATGTGGCGATGGGATACGAGCTCCTTACATACCTTACAGCGGTGGCGACGGTGATGAGAACGCGTCCATCAGAGTGATGATCCTCGCAGCTCGCGTCGTTTCTTGGCGATCGTCAGCATCGGGAGTTGGCGGATCCGATTCTTAAGGTGGTCAGGGAATCGGTTACATGGACAACCGCGGAACAGCTATTGGTAGCAGGCTTGGACATTCGGTCGCCGATCGNCGGATAACCGCGATGCAGTGCATCACAGTTGGAGCAGCAGATCCTTGGACACCTATCAGCGGTGATGAGCAGCTGGCTACTGATGGCGGGCTTGGACATTAGCCGCTCGAAGCAGACGCCGGAATCAAGTCGTACCTCCCTTTGGCGCCGCGTATAGCTTCGATGCACTGCATCACAGTTGACGCAGCAGATCCATGGACACCTGCCAACGGCGACACTGCTGCCAACACGACGATACCGGAACGTTGAGAGCCAGGGACAGATGAGCAGATGAGGACTATGATCCTCGGCATCCACTTCCNCAAGGATGACGTGGATCTTAGCCTCCTTTTGGACTTCAAGCTCAGCGTCACGAGCTCAACTGCCACCGCTGCAAGTCATCCAACGATCTGCTGCACCTTCTGACCGATGCAGAGCACCAAGGCGATGAAGTGAATGAAAATTGAACTCAGTGCTATATCAGTGGCTTGGATTTTGAATATGGCGGCCACAAAGATTACGGAGCAGTCATTATCCTGAGCCCAGGTGAGTCAAATACTAATACTAACAATAAATGGACAAGAATGACATGGCATCACATTTTCTCGTCGTCGATGATCGATTACGTGGTCATCAAGTGTCACGGGTGCGACTGTAATTTAGGAATATTATATTTTGGTTTAATTTTGGCAAATTTCCTGATACAACTGCAAAGCTTAAAGTCTAGGTAATGTAACGAATTTAGTCATATTTTAGCCATTTGCGTGCAGTGTCTTTAAAGCCATTAGAAAGTTGTGAAGCCTCCCGCCGCCAGCTTAGATCCGGAAAATGGAAGTTGCGGACCACATTTGCATGTTCAAACCTTCTTTTTCATTTACACCGCCCGCCATTGTTTCTGTCTGCGCTAATTTGTATGCAAGTTTACTGCACACTTCTTGTTGGTGGCGGTTTATTTTCCCCCACACCGCCCCGCCCCGCCCCCGGGTGTCTCTCCGATTTTTTCCGGCTTTTATAGCTCCGGAGACCCTGCCCCCTTCCAGCTTCCTGCGGCTGGCCGCCACACTTTTATTTTGCATTTAGCTCGATTTCTTTTTCTTCGGGTACACCCGCTTCCCACTTCCTTGGTCCTTGTTCCTTGTTCCATGTTCCTTATTCCTGTCCTGGTCCGGGCTCTGCTCCCGGCAAGGGCTGTGTTTTTCCCCCATTTATCCCGCCGCTGTTGCTGGCAGCGCTGCTGGCCGCAAACTGCATGCAACTTCAACTTAATAATAATAAAAAAAAATCTGCACTCTTATTATGCCATCAACAATAAAAACAAGCCGGAGAAAAAGCAACAAGGAGGCGGCAACAATAACAAAACAAAGTTTGTCGCTCGGCAGAGGGAAAACAGCCAAACAGAAAAAAAATGGCAAGTTGCAAAATGGCAGAAACAATAATAAAACACAGAGCAACAGAAAGTATAAAAAAGGAACACAAGAGGAAAATTGCAGACGCAAGTTTGGGAAATTTGTTGCTGCCTTTCGCTGGCCGCGACAGGACAACTTGATGTCCTTGTCTGGCTCTGACGGAAAAGCGGGCCGAGCTGCTGGGTCTGAGCAACGAACGGTCTAGTGTGCACACTGAGTGCTAAAAGTGGAAAAACACTGCAACTTTGTAGCGCGTCTGAAGCGTCCAAAGAACTGAATGCAAACGCCTGAGGTTAGTCGGCGGGTCAATAGCCAAGGAGTTCATCATTTTGGCGGCTTGAGATCCTAAAGGTTTTGCAACTTTTCTTGCGAATTTCTCGATCGGTGTTTGGCCAGTTTATTTAACATTATACGGTTTGATCAAACTATAAACTTATATTATATGTTAAACTTTTACTTGTGGCTAGCAGACAGATAATGAATTACCTTACTTGACTCCTAAAGAATATTATTTCATAGTAATCACTTTGTTTTAAAGTGTGTTCCAAATTTTAATGAATAACCTTGGTTCCCAATTTTATATTTAAATATCGCCGATCAACATTTACAAACTCCAAGTTCCCTTGATGATTTTAAAAGGCTATAACCTTGTTTTGTTTTTAGCTTGAGTTTTCCTGCAGTTTTTCCTGCGACAAAGCCACGCCTGCGCTGGCCGTTGGCCGGATTTGTTGTGCTGTGTTTGCCGGCAATCAGGGCTTGTTTGGGGCTCGCTTTTTAGTTGCATTCCTCCATTTTTTAGCTACTTGGGGGCGAGTGGCAATCGCCTCGGTGACGTCAGCACGGCAGGAAGTCTTCTGCGGAATTGCCGCTGCGTGTGCCGACTGTTTTCGTTGATTGCTGCTGCTGCTGTTGCCCCACTGACCCACTTGCAAGCCTCCCAGCGGCTCCCAGTGCGCCACCACCCATCTACCCGGCATCCCGGCATCCCGGCACCCCGGCGGTTGTGCGTGGAAAATGTTGCAAGACAATTGCCGCAAACAAAAGGCGAGGGAGCCGCTATTAAAATGGAAAACCGCTTGAGTTTTTCTTGGTTTTTGGTCGGCGTCTGCTGTTTGTTTGGTTGCCCCCACGGAAGCGAAGAGAAACGATGGAATTTAAGAGCATCCTGCGGGTATCCTGCGCCTGCGCCTGTGCTCTTGGCAAGGTGAAAAGCTTGCCGGGCTTTGCGTTTGGGGGAAATCACGAAGCGATTTACGGTTTATTTGCTAATTAAACACGCAATTTTCGGCCCACGCTGCGTATGGGCGATGTGGTGGAAATGCCGCTGGGCTTTGTGGTGAATTCGGGCCACTCAAAGATGCCGCCCAAAGAACAAACATTGAGTAAATAAATAAATGTAGGCAAAACAAACGCGCCTCAAGTGTCAATCCATAAATGCCCGCAAAAATCACAATCGATGGCCGTAAAGTTTTTTTTGCGAAGCGGCGGCCACTTTAAACTTTTGCCAAAGGAAAAATCCGGCCAAAAAAGTTGCCCCAACAAAGCCAAACAAGACGCCAGAAGTGGAATCATTTTTCTTGTTTGCCCGCAAACTTTCGCTCTGCTCGAGTGTTTACTGTACGGGCACAACTTGGAGCAAGTTTTCCACTGACGTGCTTCCACTAAATGTGCTTCGGAGGGGACTAAGCAATGGCAATGGCAGTGGCCGTGGCTATTTCCCTGCAAGATTTCGTTTTTCATTTGCGGTTCTGCACTGTCAGAAAATAGTTAACAAATTGTTGTTCCCAGGAAACCATTTAAAATATCGTGAATCAAAGCTTCGCAGACCATTTGTGAACGTTTTCCCATTTAAATTGTTATCTGACATTTTGCGGGGCCAATTTAGCTGGGAAATGTATCCCGGTGCCTCTCGTAATTGCAATCCTTAACGCCTTCGTAATCTCTGGCTGACCGCTTTCCCTCAGCCCCCCTCAGCCCCCTCAGCACGCCAAATGGCCGGCAAGCTCTTTCGCTTTTCCTCAAACAAAACGAAGCTTGTTCATTATGTTTGATGGTGTCCATTGCTGCTGCTGCTGCTGCTTCTGCTGTTTCTTTTGCTTTGCCTTTGTTGCTGTTGCCGTTGCCGTTGCTGCTGCTGCTGCTGCTGCTGCTGCGGCTACTGCTGCTCAAAGCTGTTTGCTTTTGGCAAGCTGTTTGTTTATTTAAAGCAATTGAAAATTAATTAATTTACTTACGTAACCGAAACTGACACAGAGCAAATAAATGTGCAGCACACACCCACACGGCCCCCACCCGGCGCCATGGTTGTTGTTATTGTTATTCATGTTGTCAGTTAGCTAGACACACACACTGATAGTCGGAGACAGTGACATGCAACGCACACGAGGACGCACACACGCCGGAGGTCGCAAAAGTAGGATCAAGAAAATGGCTGATTAAATTAGGTAATTTTGCAATGTGTTTGTGTACCAAATTGCATTACAATTCTGCTTTCCAAAATGTAT
This sequence comes from Drosophila ironensis, assembly GCA_021223825.1. Classification (NCBI taxonomy): domain Eukaryota; kingdom Metazoa; phylum Arthropoda; class Insecta; order Diptera; family Drosophilidae; genus Drosophila; species Drosophila ironensis. Next base: position 366,314 of record JAJJHQ010005124.1, read on the forward strand.
TTCTTTATGAATTTAATTTGGGTTGGAGTTACTAATTTAAACCCTCAAACCCTATTTTTATACCTCCTACCTTAAGTTACTAATGGTATTTTAAGTATGTGCAGGGAGGAGACATTTATAACTCTACAAAGTATTTAAATTATTGATCAGTAAAAACAGCCGAGTCAATCGAGCCATGTTCGTCACTCTCCGTTTGGCTGTCCGTTTGACTGTCCGTTTGTCTGTCCGTTCGTCTGTCCGTTCGTCTGTCCGTCTGTCCGTCTGTAAGTTTAAGCACGTCGTTCTCCGAGATGGTAAGATCTAGAGACGTAATTATTTAAGCTTTAGTCGTTTGTAAGCGTAGGCAAATTGTTTTTATCTGAAACAATCTTTACCACCTTCATAATTTGCATACATTGATTGTTTTTAATCAAATGGCAGCGCATGTATCGATCTTTGCTGACCTTTAATTACAATAATTGTTGTGAATTTCCCACAATCTATGTGTATCTTCAACACTTTAACCCTTTTCTTTAACATCCAAAATTGGTTAATGCTGGCTCTGCTATTGCTTTGAACTCGATTGTGGAAACAAATTTATTTATCCAGGGACAGAGAGAAATCTTCGGCAATGACAATGGCAGCGAGGCGTTCAACTTGAAGTTCTGCAGCTGCCAAGCAAAATAAACAGAGCTCCGGCTGCCGGGGACCCAGCGGGGGGATGTTGTGGATATATCTAGGGATATGCTCGTAGAGGGGGGGCGAAAATCTGAGGTAAGTTCGTGAAACTATAATGAAGCACATCAGTGGCAGGACTGCTGCATTAGGTGCAAATGAAGTTTCGAGAAAAGTCGAATTTGCTTTGCCCTCCAACCCGGCAAAAGATTAACACGAAAAAGTGGCAATTTTGCCACCTAAAAATTTGTTTTATATAAAAAAATAGTTTATATTGCACTCCCTTGCAAAAATGCAATTAAAAATTGGCAATTATCTTAGGCATTGGAGCTTAAACGGATTAGAGTCATTAGAAAATGTAGATTTGTGCCGAAAGCCGCTTAAATGAGTGCCAGTTGATGGCCATTTGTAGGCAAACTTGTTTTAATTACAGTTTCGGATGGGTAAACAAAACATTAATTAAAAATTTCCTGTTGGCTTAGAACTTTGTAAGTCTCTGCGAAATGAATCAACAATTTGGAATTATTTAGCAGTGTTTACCTGGCTTGCAGTTTGTTGTCAATTTTCCCAAGAAATTGAGGTAACTTTCTGAAAGATTTGCTGCTGCCGAGGGAATTCCTTGTTTTGGGGGTAAAACTGCAGAAGCCTAGCAAAAAATGTATCAGAATTTTTGTTGCTAGCTGTTGGTACAGCAGCAGCAGCAGCAGCAGCTTCGGGAAAAACAAAAAACACCAGCAGGACAATAGATAATGATGACACGTCACACTTTGTCGTTTGACAATAAGCTCAACAACAGCAGCAACAACAATTGAAGGCAGGGAGGACAAAATGGAGGCGAAGGACATGACAGGACCAGGACCAGGACCAGGAGGAGGTGAGCCACACTAAGCTACAAAACACATGAAGCCACTCGATGTCAGTTGTCAGCGGCAAAGACGCGCCAAGTAACAACTTGAATGGGTAGCTCTTCTGCAACAGCAACAGCAACAGCAGCAGCAGTAGCAGCAGCAGCAGCAGCAATAACAACAATAGTAGGAATAACAACAAAAAGAAAGGAATATCAACAACAACAGCAGCCACATTTGTTGGCACGAAAACAGTGAATACAAGGAGCCACGTCTGCAGTTCTTTTCATGCAAAACATTCACTTCTCCGGCTCTGGCATCTGCTCCTGTTTCTGCCACTCCCCTATCATCGGTTCTCCTTTCATCAGCGTTTTCCCCGCCATTTTCTACTCCAACTGCTTAGGTCCTGCAGGATGTCCAGGAAACAAGGGTTTACAATATGTTTGCTTTAAAAACTTTGCAACTATGTTCAATTTCCATAATGCAAATCAATAAAATCCGAATTGTCCTATAATTGCCCGCTTGCCTTTTTCAATTTAAGCCTTTTTGGCAGCTGTAAATTAGATTCATATAACACATTGTCCAGCTTGTTATTCTTTTATAATGCAGGAGTTTTAATGGCCCCGATATTTGTTCAATAGATTTGAAATTCCATTAAGGCAACAATGCCATTGACGGTTTACGATTACTGAGCTATTTGCTTGGCGGCAGCCCGACCATTTTATATAAATATTTAAAGTGGTTTGTGTTTCATTTGCATTCATTCGATCGAAATGGTTTGGCTTTGGTTTTCCTGGTTTTCCAGCGAACAGTTGATGCATTTTAGATTGAAGCTGGAATTTCTTTTGCTACTGCCATTTATGCCGGCGGTTTTCGCTGCATCTGCAGGGTATACTCCCACGGTTCAAGGTTCAAATGAGCCCAAGTCGAAGTGGCAGGCAAAGTGGAAGTTGAAGTCGAAGTCGCAGTCGCAGTCGCAGTCGGAGTCGGAGTTGAAGCGACCGTGTGGCAGTGACAGGCGAGTGAGTACGTGACGCTTGAGTTGCCTGATGTCCTGACATTTGACTATCCTGATGTCTTCATCGTCATCCTTCCCTCATCGCACGCTCAATTGTCTCGTTTCATTGTGCGGCTGCCGCTGCCGCTGCTGTTTTTCCTTCGGCAATCTTTTTTCCCCGTCTGCGTGTGGGCGAGCCGAAAATAAAGACGTATACATATACATGTTGGGAAAAACTATGGAAAAGCGCAGCCTCTGCCACCGCAGGCACGCACAGTTAGAGGCGTTGCAGAGACCTGGGGCCCTGGGCGGTGAGGGGTTGGCAAGTCAATTTAATTTATTTTGTCACTTTTGTTGTTTGACAACGAATTGTTGTGTGACATGCCAGTGTGCCATTGACTTATTACAGCGCAGCTGTCCCGCCCTTTTGCCACCTCCTCGCCGATTCTCCTCTCCGATTCTCCTCACCGATTTTCCGATTTTCCGCTTTCCTTTGCCTTTACCATTGCCTGCCACCGCCTTGTTTGCTGACGCATTTAAATTTCTGTTTGCAGCGAAGCATCGACGGCGATTGACTGACAGGACACCCATAAACGGACTCAATTACACGGCTCAAAGGCGCAGGCCAAAGAAAGTTAATTGGGCCGATTGCGAGGCCTCGAATCCTTGAAACAGTCTCCCCCCTACTCGTACAATATTTCACGCATAAACTGTGTGGCAGGCAAATCAAAGCAAATTATTTACACTCTATAACTGCAAGATAGACTCCAGACTCGCACATGCATGCAAATTAGCATGTAAATGCTCGTATCTAATGCCAATAAATTGAATTCAAAGCCCGCAACAAATTGTACTGCACAAATTCGAATGGAAATTAATTCGATTTCCATATTTTGGGCGAAACGCAGCAGCGGGCCAACGAAATAAAATATGTACAATTTAATTAAAGCGCAGAGCTGCCAAAAAAGTGACATGATGGTCCCAGCCCAGTGTGTCCAGCTCAGTGCACACGCGGCGTATGAGTAATGTTTTCGGCCAGGGTGAGCGCCAGGCCATTGGTCACCTCGACCTTTTTGGCTTATGACTTATGCAGGAAAGTAAAAATAAAATCGAGAAACTAGGGAAAAACTTCAATAACTCAGGGTGCCCCGGCAACTGGTTACTGGCTGCAAGTGCAAGTCTGGCCACTTCGTCCCTTGGAAAATCGCAAAAAAAGGATACAGCAAATCGGATTGAGAAAGTGCTTTTATGACAACATTTTCTAAGCCCCATTAGAAGTCCCTTTGAAACTCGAGGCGTCTTTTCTCCCTGAATTTACGCACTGCTAAAGTGCAGTACGAGTATTTTTTACCTTGGCCCAGTGAATTGGTAAGTCACGTTCAGGAAATTAAAATTTCAAAACATTCCCAGACCCGAAATTCCAAAGCCACTAATGTTCCGTTTTTTCCAAGCTTGCTTGGCACGAGAAATTAAGCAAATTAAGGAGAAAGGTTCAAAAGTCAGGCTGGCAAGGGAAAAAAAAACTTGACAAGGGATATATTTTGGGTGGCCGAGTCTTCATCACTTCGGTGTCCCATTCTCTGGTTCATAAAGCATTAACACGTTCTGTTCTTTTCCCATCGCCCTAGTCCCCAGGCTCCTTTTTCCTCGGTTTTTCCGTTTTCCCGCCGTTTTCCCACCCCTGGCCCCCTGGAAGTTCGTGCGTTTCGCGCCCCGCAGCGCATAAATTAATAAAGTGTGTAATTACAAAGTTCATAAACTTCACAAACGCTCATCTGGCATACATGACCAACAGCAACAGGAACACGCGGAGCTACATGGAGCAGCAACAGCAACAGCAACAAGACACCAAAAAACAAGCAGCAACTCAATTTGGCAGTGTCTCTCCTTTTGTTTTCCTGGGACTGAGATCTAGGAGGCGAGCCTGCCAAGGCTCAACTCAAATACGCTGAATATTCAGCAAAATACAAGTTAAATGTATCTCTATCTTGGTATTCTAGGAATATGGAACATTGAAATCCATAAATGTAACAATGTGTTATATTTCGTAATGACATATTGGTAAGATCTATACAAAAAACTCTAAACCATGTCATTTAACTTGTAAAAGCTCAAGGCCTGATCTGGAAAACATACAAGTACCCGGTAGAGCATTTTCGGTTCGTAGAGGATTTTCTTGGCGAAAAATATCCCTTTGTTGCTGCTTTGTCCCTCAATTATTTCATTTGGTTACCCTCATTTACATCCTGGGCCCCTGCCTTACCCCGTAACCCTATATTTTCGCCTGCCGCCACCCCTTTTTTTTTTTAACTTTCAGCTTTTGAAGCTCGCCGGGTTCTAGAGGTGCGAATTGTTCGCCGTCCTGCAAATTTTATGAGCTAATTAACTGACGCACGGCTAGCGGTGCTCCATTGGGAAATCCCAATCCACCGAGTTCCCTCCTCCCATGCTGTCCTGGCTCCAGCTCCGGCTTAGATTCGGGAGAATAATAGTCATAAAGTTGTGTATTTTGTTATGGTTCGTGCGGTTTCTGTGGCGCTAACACAAATATGGTTACCTGACCCACCCAAAGGAGAAAAAGCAGGGACAAAATAAGGCACATTTGGCCAACTCACAGCGGCGGTAAATATATTAGTTCAATGATATTTGTAAAATATAACATGAGGCAGCCGGCAAGTATAGTATCCTTCGGTTATTAGTTTCCTGATGGTTCATCCTCGTTGTGGATAGAGTAAACATCAAAATCCATAATAGGCTGCTGTGATCGTCCTCGTCCGGCCAGTATCCTTCATTAAGCAGTATTCTGATCGTGTTCATCCTCGTGGTTGGTAAAGCTAACATTATAGGCTGCTGATCGTCCGGCACGTATCCTTTGTTATCCAGTATTCTGATAGTGTCCATCCTCGTTGTTGGAAAAGTTGCTGCTGATCTTCCGGGAAGTATTCTTCGTTGATTAGTTTCCTGATGGTTCATCCTCGTTGTGGGTAGAGAAAACATCAACATCCATCGTAGGCTCCATCTGATGCTGCTCATCCTCGTCCATAGGGAGGATGTTACGACGGATTATAAACGAGTCGTCCCTCTTCTTTTTCCGCAATGATTCTGTATCTTTACGACTTGCAAGGAGCCAATTAGGTCGTTCGGCTCGCTCCGAAATCTGTTTGGAGGACATTTTGTTTTTTTTTGCTTCCTAAATATATTACTGTACGCCACCCAGGTTAGACAGTGACTGTCGTATGCTTCTCAACGATCAGAAAACACAATGACAGACATTTTCAAAGCCCACTAATTTCTGTTAATATTTCTAACACTGAAATACATACGAGATACCATGTACCATTGATTCGCTGAATCTCACAGAACGCCACGCCATCACAATATTTGCTTTCTTGACACGAAAAATACATTTTAAGAAACTAGCGGAAAAAAGTTATTATCCAAATCGGATAATCAATATAGAAGATATGGGCCCGGCAACGGCATAGTGATTGGGATCGATTATTGGACTCCCCACGAAGAGTTTAAGATGTGGATCTCTGAATTCAGACAAAAACTGGCCGATATATGCCAAACCGTTATCGAAAAAAAATTTAAACTGCCAAAACTGTGTGACCAAGTGCTCCAATCTCAAAAAGGGCCAAAATTCGACAACTGCGTTTCTACATTTGCCCATCAAAGTACACCTCTGAACAGCCATGCATTTAATCCTCACAGTTCATTCCGCCCTCGAGCGGAGAAGTCGTCTTTTTTATTTTTTTCCTGTAAATATATTATGTTAATTTTATT